>SZWC01023324.1:25704-39132 GCA_023375785.1 Penium margaritaceum | reverse complement strand
GGGGAGAGGTGAAGGGGAGGTTTCTCATTTTGTACTCTGTAGAGCTGCAGTCGCAGCTGCATTTGTGAGCATTTGTGGTGGGCATTCTGATAATGAGGGAAGCTCTAGTGGAGACAACCTCCGCAATCACATTGGGATGTTGGGTTTGGGATGCGGGAACTAAGGATGGTGGTGCATGCTAGCTTTGTATGGTAGAAGCTGAACTTAGCGATCTTGCCTCAAATGGTGGCTGCAAAGAATGAGCGATTGCAGGTTCAGCTATCCATTTGATGAAAACCCATGCCTTCGGAACTGGCGTCGATGGTGCGATAGTTGAGCACCATTGCGTGGCTACATAGGTCGACATGGCAGTGTTTGTCTGCCTGTGAGGCCGGTCTTAGGCGTGGTGGTGGTGCTTCTGCTGCTATGGAAGCTGTTGGTTGCCAAAGAGTGAGGCGAAGCCTAGTTGCCCATGGCTAGGCCACATTTAGGTCGAGATGGAGGAATGTGAGCATGAGTTGAGGATTAGAGTCGAAGCATGGATTGTGGATAGGGTGAAATAGCTTAGCTAAACATGAAGTGTGGCTCTTATCCACCCACCTTGCCTATGGAAAGTAGCCATTTGCCTAATCCCCTGGACAAAAGCAATCATTCCCCCACCATGCGAGGTAGAAGAGCAACCAGATACCCGGCCCTCATAAGAAATGCAACCGATCGCCCGCCCCTTTGCGAAACGCTATGAAACTTCCCAGCCTTCTCTCTTGGTTTGTGTGACTTCCATCTGTCAAGACCGACTCCGATGGATTATCCATATACCAACGTTTGCGGTGTATGGTCGAGGAGGGCAACTGAGAAGATGCAAGGAAGCTTCCTAGCAACACTCTGGTTTGAGAGACAGCTTCCTAGCACTACTGTCGCTGGCGTGGCAGTACAAGCCGGCCAACTAACTCACTAGCACACGCAGATGGAGGTGAGAACAACAAGGGGTGGGCTAGGGACACGAAACACAAGTGTCATAAGCTGCAAACGTTGAAATGTGCAGAGAGAGATGACAACTGAGGTCTGGGCAACCTAAATAGCGTCACGGACCTAGTGCACACACACACGGCGCTCAAGGGCTCTATTTTCTAGCAAGACAAAACAGTGCCAAAAACACAGTTTTGGCCATGATTCCCTGCAGGCACGTCAGAACGACGAGCCGTTTGAACTAGAACGGCCGCACCGACGAGATCTACGTCCTGATAGGCTGCACGCCTACGTGCTGTGACACAGCACGAATCTAGAAAATACGAAAGTCTTCTGGGCGCCCACCGCCGCCGGCCGCCAGCCTCCTGCCACTGTCGCTAGTCTCAGGGATCTGCACGTGAATGGACATGAGCCGAGGGGTCACCGCAAGCTGTGTACAACACACACAACAACACTCCCCCATGACCGGAGGGCGAAACACGTCCATGCACATGTAGACACTGACGCTATACAGAGCAAAACACGCACAGCCGCTGCAGGCAGCAGGCACAGCACACGCAAGGTGGCACATGAGGAATCAACTTGCAACAGGGATGTGGCAGAGTCCAAAGGAACGAGTGGCCGCATGAAACTTCGAACGACCCAGAGCCTTGGTCAGAAAATCCGCGCACTGCCTGTCACTGCTCACGTGAATGACTCGGATCTCACCACGATCAACCAGATCACGCACAAAGTGGTGCTCGACATTGATGTGCTTTGTGCGTGCATGGAACACACCTGAGTTCTTGGCAATGGCCTCCGCGCTCATGTTGTCACACCGGAGGACCACGGGGGGAATGGACTGACGCAGTTCACGCAACAGACGGACAAGCCAGACACATTCCGCTGCACCGACGCCTAGGGCAACATACTCTGCCTCAGCAGTGCTACGTGCGATGCAGCTCTGCTTCCCACTTCGCCATGACACTGCAGTGCCTCCAATGAGAAAGATGTAACCCGTGCGGCTCTTGCCGTCTGGACTCCACGCCCAGTCACTATTTGTGTACCCATCGAGTACAACTGACACCTGCTAGCGAAAGCACAGACCAAAGTGTGCGGTGGACAGAATGTAGCGCACACACCGGACTGCGGCCTCCAGTGTTCGCTGGCGTGGAGCCTGCGAGACCTGGGCGAGCAAGTTGACAGTGAAGGCAATGTCGGGCCGCGTCGTGGTGGCCAAGTACATGAGTGTGCCGATGACTTGCAGGTACAGGGTCACATCGACTGGCTCCCCCAGGTCAGCTGGGTCACCCACCTCAGGGCGGTCTGCCCCTCAGGGGTCATGGGCGTGGAGGCCGTGCGAACGGCTGCAAGAAGGTCGGCAAAGCGCTCTCCCACAGTCTCCGCGTAGCGTCCCTGATGGACACGGAGCGTGCGGCGGACACGGTCGCACACGATCTCCATCCCCAAGAAGACAGAGGCCTCACCAAGATCTTTCATCTTGTAGGCCGAGGTGAGAACAGCCTTGGCAGCATTCACTGCTCCCAGGTCGGGCGAGGCAATCAGAAGATCGTCCACGTAGACGAGGATGGCAGCAAGTGGTGCTGGGGACTGTGAGAGAAACAAAGATGGGTCAGCATCGCTCTGAACGTACCCAGCTCATCTCAGCGTGCTGGTGATCTCGTGATTCCAGCAGCGAGGTGAGTGCTTCAGGCCGTACAAGGCCTTCCGCAGCCGGTACACACGACCGGTACCATCCTCGAAGCCGGGAGGCTGGACCATGTAGATTTCCTCCTCAAGGTCCTCGTTCAGGAACGCGTTGTTGACATCCATCTGGTGGAGTTCCCAGTCGTGTTGTGCCACGTGGCTCAGCAGAGTGAGCGTGGTCGTCATTCGACCAACAGGAGCAAAGGTCTCGGTGTAGTCCACGCCTGGGACCTGAGAGAAACCTTCAGGCGCGCCTTGTAGCGTTCCACAGTGCTGTCTGGTTTTAGCTTCTTGCGGAGAACCCACTTGGCCTTGATAGCCTTGCGGTTCTTCGGCAAGTCCACCAGCTCAAAGACGCCATGCTCTCGTATGGCATCGAGCTCAGCCTGGCAGGCAGCGTCCCACTGCTCATCGTCTGGGGCTGACAAGGCCTCTGGTAGGCTGGTGGGATCGGGAGACAGCACTGGTGCATTGCGTGTAGCCAGGGCATACGCCGCAGAGGGAGGGTCGACCGTCACCATGGACTCAGCGGCATCACGAGCAAGACCGCGCTCATGAGCAACTAGTGTCATACCAGTGGCACATACAGGGTGAACTTCAGCAAGACTGTGACCACTCAAGCCAAGGGCCTTCATGCCCGGGTCACCGCTGACGACGCTACGCGTGGGACAAGGGCGGAGACGTCCACCGGGTGCCCATGTGTAGGGGTCTGACGGGGAAGGAGTAGTTGGCGCCGTTGGCTCACACGCCGTTGTGGACTACACGGCAGGTACGCCACCCGAGGCTGGCGTGGCCTCAACAGCTGGGGGCGTGCCCACGGCTGACGTAGGCGCGTCCGCGGCCGGAGGCAAGGACGGCTCAGAGCCAGGCACGGATGCGGACGGAGGGTCACTCTGAGCCTTAGACGCGGGAGCAGGCGCAGGCTCAGACAGAGCCTTGGACCCAGAGGCAAACTCGGACGCAGACTCAGACACGGGCAAGAGCGGAGAGTCGAGGGCAGAGGAGCGAGCCACAGACGGGACGGGGCTGGGGGTGCCGGTGGGCACAACCGCTGGGGACAGCCCCGGGGGTGCCGGCGACGGAGTGACCGCAATGGACGGGGGCACTGGGCCAACCATGCCAGGAGCCTCCCCCACACTACGGGATCCGGAACACCTAGGGGCATGAGCAGCACGCAGAGCGTGGATGCGAGCAAGGTCACGGAAGGTGAGATGCTCGAAGAAGAGAGCGTCACAGGACTCCACGATGCGACGGTGCTCAGGGTCCCAGAACCGCCAGGCCTTCGACCGCGGGGCGACACCAACAAAGGCGCGGATGCGGCCACGCGGGGAGAGCTTGCTTCCCTGCTACTTTGGTGTGAACCAGACGCAGGCAAGGGCGCCCCAGACGCGGGCGAGGCGCAGGTCCGCGCGACACCCGTACCACAGCTCGTAGGGCGTGCGGTGACCTGGAAGGGGGCCATGGGGAATGCGGTTCTAGACCCAGGTCATGTACGCCATGCCCTCAAAGGCAAAGGCCTTAGGCATGGCGCTGTCCGTGCGCATGGCGCGGACTGCATCCTCCATGGTGCGGTTCCAACGCTCGGAGACACCGTTCTGCTGGGGGGTGGCGGGGGCGGAGAGATTGTGGAAGACGCCAAGCTCCGTGAAGGAGCGGGCCATGTCACCGAGGTACTCGCCACCGCGGTCACATCAAAAGGTCTGAAGGCGGTGGGGAGACTGGCGCTCGGCCATGACCAGCCAAATGCGGACGGCAACAGCGGCATCGCTCTTCTGTCGTAGACTGTAGACCCAACGCATGCACGTGAAGTCATCAGTCAATGTCAGGACGTAGCGACCGCGGTCCTCCTGAAACTCGACAGGGAGCGGACCCATGAGGTCAGAGTGGACAAGCTGCAAGGGCGGACGGGTCCTGGAGACAGATGCAGGATAGGTGGACCGGTGCATTTTGCCTTCAACACAGGCCAGGCAATCAGTCGTGGGCGGCGCCGCGAAGGACGCCGCATCAAGACCGAGAGCAGGCTGAGTGCGGACCAGTTTGTCGACCGCCCCCAGGTGCACATGACAGAGGCGTCTATGTAGGAGACGGTGATGCTGGGGGGACAAAGTGTCAGCCACGAAAACATGGGCAGTGGGAGACGGAGGCAAAGGGGGTGCACTCGCACAGAATCCAGAGATGTGATACAGATCATCGACGACCGTCCCGCTGAGGACGGTCTCCTCGGTGTCACGCATAAAGATGCAAGCATCGGCAGCTGTGTGCGTGACACCCAGGCCCATCTTAGTGCAAGCACGAACAGACAGCAGACTGAGTTCCAGATCAGGGACAAAGTGGACGTCGGAGATGTATATGGGACCAGCGGGCCCGGTGAACTGCACAACCCCAACACCCTGGACAGGGACCTCATGGCCAACTGCAGTGCAAACAGAGCGAATGGTGCCAACAGGGTGCAAGATGACGATGGCGTCACGGCGACACGTCATGTGGTAGGTGGCGCCAGAGTCAACGACCCAGGTGGCGTCGGTGACACGTGTACAAGGGGCAACGTGGCACTTGGTGACGGAACAAGGCGGGGCAGCAGGACGCTCAGCGGCGGACATGACAAGGCGACCAGCGGAACGCACATGAGAATTGTACAGCCAAGACACATCATCGGGTCCGTCACGCGCACACGGCTGGGCGTGGGGACCACCACTGGCATCATCACGCAACGACACAGACAGTGCACACACAGTAGGCCCCCTCGACTCAGTCAACTCACTCCCACCTCCCTGAGATGAGCGCAAGGCGAGAAGCTGGTGCAGCTCGGCGATCGTCCTGTCGAGTTCTGCGAGCGCCTGATTGCGGGGATCCACGGGGGAGCCTGCTGTGGCGGCGGACTCCTCTGGGACGGCTGCGGTAGTGGCGGCCGAGCGGGCGGTCGCACCGGACATCTGGCGCATGCGCGCCTCGTGCGCCTGCTGCACTCCACGGGTGACCTTGGTCCAGTCCAACGGGCGGCCTGTCAGACGAGTGCAGTCGGGATAGCGGTGGTCACCTCTGCAGTTGAAGCACACGAGCCGACGGCTTGTTGTGCTTCCGGATCCACTGCTACCACTACTGCAGTTGCTGCTGCCGCCGCTACTGCTGCTGCTGCTGCGGCTGACACTGCTGGTGCTGGTGCCGCTGCTGGTCCCACCACTGAATGACGATTTGCGGCCCTTCTTTCCCTGAGCTGGGACTGCTGTAGCTGTAGACAGCGAGGAAGGGGACGCGGCGACAACTACAGCAGAAGCGGTGCTGCGGCGAGCACGGTTCGCGGCGTCCATGCCGGCGACCTCCAGGAAGTGAATGGTGGCCCAGCGCAGCAGGGTCCCGTCACTCGCCATGTCGCGAAGTAGAGTCTGGTCGAAGTTGCTGAAGACGCACATGTAGTCGGGGTGAATACCGTAGAGGATGATCTGAAGTGCGGAGTACTACGCAGGGACATCGTCTCCCAGCTCCTCGTACAGCTGAATCGCCCTACGCCAGTAGTCAGCTGCAGAATCCTGAGCGGATTGGCAAAGGGAGTTGAAGTCGGCTAGGCGCTTGGACGTCAGGGCTAGGGTGGCGCCCTAAAAAAGAGTGACTGCCAGTGCCCACGCCTCGCGAGGGTTAGCTCTTGAGCTGGTCAGCGGATTGCCAAGGAACCGACTGAAGTCCTTGGTGAAGTCTAGGGTGGCCTTCATGAGACCGGAGGCGGCGCGGACCGCCATCTGCGTCTAGGCGGGGTCAGACGCCTGATAGGGGGTGAGGTAGTAGGCGAGGACTTCCTCGCTCATAGCCCACATACGAAAGCGTGGCTCCCAAGATTTGTTGTCATTCCCAGCCCAAAAGATGGGAGGGTCCGACTCAAACCATTTGGGTGGCTTGACCGTCGGCAGAGCAATGGCTGAAGCCATCACGGGACAAGGCATAGAGGAGGGAATTCCCTTGCCCAGGTGTGCCCGCAGAGCCAGCTCCTCAAAGCTCAGAGGGCGGCGAGACGAGCTCAGGCCAGCGTTGGCACTGGAACTTGTGCCCTGGAGGGCGGCACTGGCCTCACGCGCTCTATGGCGTGCCTCCAAGCGGATGAGGTGTGCTTGAAGCAGCTCCTCCTCATCCTCCTCGCCGGAGTCGGAGACGGAATCTGCAACCTCATCTGCATTGCTGCCGGGAGCGAGACGATCCTCGCTCGGGTCTGCTGACGGGTACTGTTGCTGCTGTTGGGCCTGTTGTTGCGGAGGCAGTAGGCCTCTGATCAGATCCTACAGCTCAGTGACCTGCTTTGTNATGGGAGGGTCCGACTCAAACCATTTGGGTGGCTTGACCGTCGGCAGAGCAATGGCTGAAGCCATCACGGGACAAGGCATAGAGGAGGGAATTCCCTTGCCCAGGTGTGCCCGCAGAGCCAGCTCCTCAAAGCTCAGAGGGCGGCGAGACGAGCTCAGGCCAGCGTTGGCACTGGAACTTGTGCCCTGGAGGGCGGCACTGGCCTCACGCGCTCTATGGCGTGCCTCCAAGCGGATGAGGTGTGCTTGAAGCAGCTCCTCCTCATCCTCCTCGCCGGAGTCGGAGACGGAATCTGCAACCTCATCTGCATTGCTGCCGGGAGCGAGACGATCCTCGCTCGGGTCTGCTGACGGGTACTGTTGCTGCTGTTGGGCCTGCTGTTGCGGAGGCAGTAGGCCTCTGATCAGATCCTACAGCTCAGTGACCTGCTTTGTCACAGTATTGCGACTCTCCGCTTGTAGGTCAGCCAACACGCGCACTTGGCGCGCCAAAGTCGTCGGGCTCGGCGGCTGCCACTACTGTTGATGTTGTGGCGGCTGCTGCTGTCGCTGCTGCTGCTATTGTTGCTATTGCTGCTGCAGAGGCTGCTGCTGCTGCTGCTGTTGCTACTGCTGCTGCTGCTGCCGTTGTGGTGATGATGGCGGCGCCCGGCGTTGGCGGCTGACGGAGCCGCCCTCGGCAGCTGCATCGGTAGTGGCGCTGGCGGGAGTTTGCTTCGACATGATGATAGGATGCTCCCGCCTTCTCTGTTTTTTCTTTTTGTTTGTTTTTTGTGGAACACCTCAATGCGGAACCTCGCCTCCGCAAAACTCCTCAGCAGAACGTCTCCGCGGTGCCCCTCCACGGTACACCTTACCGCGGAAGCTCACCGCGGATTACCGCGGATGGGCTCCGCGGAGGGGTGCGGTGGAGCTGCGTAGCTGCGACAGGGTGCCGTGAGCAGCCACCTCGGTCGCGCCGGTGTAGAACACGGCGTGGTGCCGCGAGCTGCTGGGGCACCGCGGTCAGCACGTTCCGCAACCGCCGTGGAGCGTCCGCGTCTGGGGGGCAGATTGTTTGCTGCGGAACTGCCGTGGACTCGAGACCGCGAAGCACCGGCGAGCAGCACCGGCGTGTTCCGGAACAACCGCGGAGCTGCCGCGGCAGGATGTCGCAGATCCGCGGAGCACCGCGGATCTGCTGCAGCACTGTCGCCGCGAGGAGGTGCAATCGGAACGCCGTAGGCCACCGCGGCACCCGTCGGCGTGGTCCGTTGCGGCTGCGCAGTTGCCGCGGCTGCTGCGGAGACCTCGCCGCCGCGGAAAACTGCGGATGTTGCGGAACTGCCGCGAAACGGCCGCGGAATGGCCATGGAACAGGCGCGGATCTCGTAAGAAAATGGTGGAAACGGTGGTGGGTCCTCCCAGGACCGCCCGCCGAGGCAGTGGGTACTGCTGCTGCTGCGACTCCAGGCAACGACTGCGGTTGCTCACTGCTACTGCGGTTGCTGCACCTCTGCTACGCAGTAGTGCGAGTACTGGCTCGCCGCTCTGATACCATGAGAGACAGCTTCCATAATTCCCTATAGACACGTTAGAACGAGGAGCCGTTTGAACCAGAACGGCCGCATCGACAAGATCTACGTTCTAGAGGCTACACGCCTACGTGCTATGACACAGCACGAATCTAGCAAATACGGAAGTCTTCTGGGTGCCCGCTGCCGCCGGCCGCCAGCCTCCCGCCACTATCGCCAGTCTCAGGGATGTGCAAGTGAATGGACATGAGCCGAGGGGTCACCGCATGCTGTGTACGACACACACAGCAACACCGTTGACCAGGCGTCAGTGCCCGATCAGACGGTGAAGACAGTCACAAGTCGTGCACGCAACGGCAAGAGTTTGGCCAGGGGACACAAGGCAAAGTGTCTGAATGCTTCAATAGCATTTGCAGAGAGAAATGATAAATGACAGGTCCATGGCATAAATACCTGCCGCGGCGCACAGCGGGTGTCGCACGCGGCGGTCCAAGAGCTGTCCTAAAACTGGCCCAAAACCACTGTTTTGGCCATAACTCTGCGCACACGTGTCAAAATGCTATGCCGTCTGAACCTAGACGTGCAGGATCACAAGACGGACGCTATGACTGGTCAGATGCATGCATCCATCATCAGACGGTGGACACGCAAAGCAGAAAAATGCAAATCGGCCTCATGGCCAGACCGCCGAAGAAATCCTACAAGCTGTAGAAAAAACAGCAGGAAGTCCTGGCTGTGTCCGGGGCTCTAGAACGGTAGTCGGCCAGCTCCAAGCTGGTAGTCCGCCGCCAGTCGTCGCACCGGTGTCACGAGGGCCCGCCTCAGTGATCTGCAAAAGTATGGACACGGCCAAATGGTCACAGTAGACTGTACAAGAACGTCACAAATCACAACACTCCCCCATGACCTGATGATACGCATGTCCATACACGAGCTAGTGCCTTCGTCAAGAAATCAGCATGCTACATGTTGGTGCCAGCCCACATGACGGAGATCACATGTCGCTCCACCAGATCACACACAAAATGATGCGCAACCACAATGTGCTTCGTGCGAGTGTGAAAGACACCAGAGTTCTCCGCAATAGCGAGAGCACTCTGGTTGTCGGAACAAAGCACAATGGCGGGTACTGACTGACCAAGCTGAAGAAACAGGCAGTCATACCGCCTCAGTAGCCCTTGCGCCCAAACCAACGTACTCTGCCTCCAACGAGCTACGTGCGATGCAACCCGTCTTCCTGTTATGCCAAGACAGAGCGGTACAGCCGAGCAGGAACACGTAGCCAGTCTGGCTGCATCCATCTGGGCTCCAGGCCCAGTCATTGTCAGTGTAGCCGTCAAGGACTATCGAACACTGTGGACAAAAGCAGAGTCTGAGGTACGACGTGGAGACCACGTACCGTACCACTAGCACAACCGCGTGAACGGCTTAGGCACGTGGAGCCTGCGAGAACTGAGCGAGGAGGTTGACAGCAAAAGCGATGTCAGGTCGTGTGGTAGTGGCCAAGTACATCAGAGATCCGATGAGACGAAGGTACAAGGTCATGTCCACTGTCTCCCCCAGCTGTGTGGGATCATCCACCTTCAGGGAATCCTGTCCATTAGGTGTAAGAGGTGTGGAAGCGGTGGGCACTACACCACAGAGATCGTTGAAATGCTCCCCAACGACTCATGCGTATCAGGCCCGATACAATAATAGTGTCCGACGTCTGCAATCTCGCACGGTCTTCATACCAAGAAACATCGATGCAGGACCGAGGTCCTTCATCCTGTAGGCAGTCTAAAGGACAGCCCTGGCCTCATTCACGGCCTCCAGGGACGAAGATGTGATCAGAAGGTCATCGACATAGACCAAGATGGTGGTGAACAGCTCGGGTGTCGGTAGGATGAAGAGAGAGGGATCTGCCTCGCTGTACACATATCCCGCACGAGTCAAAGTGCTGGTGATCTCCTGGTTCCAACATTGCGGAGACAACTTGAGGCCGTAAAAGGACTTGCACAAGCGCTAGACCTTGTCACCGTCCTCAAAGCCTGGTGGCTGAGCCACGTAAATCTCCTCATCCAGAAAGCCATGGAGGAACGCATTGTTCTCGTCCATCTGGTGCACTTCCCATTCATGCTGAGCCACTACACGAAACAGAGCTCGAGCTGAGGTCATGCGACCGACAGGGGCAAAAGTGTCAGTGTAATCGATGCCCTCAATCTAAGAGTACCCCTTGACGACTAAGCGGGCCTTGTAGCGGTCCAGTGAGCCATCCGGTTTCACTTTCTTGTGAAAGACCCACATGACCTGAATAGCCTTTCTCCCAAGCGGAAGGACGACAAGCTCGTAGACTCTATGCTCACGGATAACGCGAAGCTCATCCTCGCAGACAGCGCGCCAAGCGTCAGCATCCTGTGATGAGAGAGCTTCCCTGAGGGTGCCCGGGTCGGGCACCATAGAGGGAGAGCTCTGCGTGGTAAGGACACACGCCTTGGTGCTAGGCCTGAGGACCACAAGTTCAGCTGCTGCATCACAAGCAATATGGAACTCGCGAGTGACGAGATCGTGCCCTACGGGGCACTCTGGATGTACCTCTGTGAGCTCAGTTCCGACACTAAAGCCTAGGGCCTTTGTGCCGGGGTCACCACTCGCGATGCTGCGAGAGGGGCGCCTGGGTGCGGGGCCCGACGCTCGCTGAGCTCCAGATTCCAGTGGTCGAAGACGGCCACCGGGCTCACGGGAGTAACCGGAGCTCGAGGGGCGTACCTCAGGCTCAGGGACAGGCACGACCACAATTGGTGGGGACTGAGGCAAGGGAGGTAATGCCGTGCGAGGAGATGCGTGTGTGTGGGACACGGGGGTGGGTGTGACAGCAAGAGCAGGCAAGACTGGACCTGACACAGAGGTAGGAGGACTAGCAGGAGCAGATACGGGAGTAGGCGAGACTGGACTAGACACAAAAACAGGAGTGCCTGTAGACGCAGCTACTGGTGTAGAAGTAGGCGCGGGAACAGAAGCAGGGGCACCTCAGAAGTGTGAAATGGGCTGTACAAGCGAGGTATCTGGACCGCCGGCGATGATCGCCGGGTCATGAAGGGCCGGAGACCGAGAGGTGAAGGGGCCTCAAACAGATACATCAGCCTGGTGAGAGGTGCTCGTTGGCGTAGAAGTCTCCCCCATCCGTCGAGAACCCTCACAAGTAGGAACATGTGTGGCGGAGAGTGCCTCGATCGAAGTCAGGTCACGGTAGGTGAGAGACTCGAAAAAGAGCGCGTTTTGTGACTCAATGACGTGACGATGAGTAGGGTCCAAGAAGCGCCAGGCCTTCGACTGTGGAGAAACGCCGGCGAAAGCACACAAGCAGCCAAGGGGTGAGGCCTTGGACCCCTGCTGGTCCTCGATGTACCACACGGAGGCCAAGGATCCCCAGACGCGAGCGAGACGAAGGTCAGCACGGTGTCCAAACCAGAGCTCATACAGTGTAATGTGGTCTGGAAGTGGACCGTGCGGGAGGCGGTTCCAGACCCAAGTCATGTAGGAGAAACCCTCACAGACAAAGGACCCAGGAAGACCGCACTCATACCGCAGAGCGCGGACCGCATCCTCCATGGTGCGGTTCCAGTGCTCGGAAACACCGTTCTACTGAGGGGTAGCAGGAGCAAAGACCTGGTGAAAAATCCTGTGCTCACCAAAGAACCCGTCCATCTCGTCAAAGAACTCACCGCCGCGATCCGAGCGGAAAGTATGTAGCATGTGACGTGACTGACGCTCAGCCATCACTAGCCAGAGTCGAACCGTAAGGGCAGCTTTGCTCTTCTGACGCAGGCTGTAGACCCACCGCATCTGGGTAAAGTCATCAGTCAGAGTCAGAACATACCGGCCCCGATCAGATAAGGACTCAACTGGAAGAGGACCGAGAAGGTCTGAGTGAACTAGCTCGAGAGGCCAAAGTGCTCGGGAACGAGAGTCAAGGTAGGTGCATCGGTGCATCTTCCCCTGAGCCCAAAAGAGACACAGTCGGTCTACGTGGCTTCTCAAAAGAAGCCGCATCAAGACCGAGACTTGGCTGTGTCCGCATGAGCTTTGACACAGTATCGGAGCCCACATGAAACAGACAGCGATGAAGCAAGCGTTGGTGTTCCGGAGACAGAACACCAGTGACAAAGACCTGACCGGAGGAGGAAGGAGAGCAAGGGGAGGAGATCGGACAGACGCGATACAGATCATCTACGAGTGAGGCACGAAGGACAACACTACGAGTGTCAGTAGCAGTCACAGTTGCTCAGTCTGCGCTATGCTCCACAGAGAGACCCATCAGTGTGCAGGCTCGCACAGAAAGCACGCTAAGCTCAAGATCAGGCACAAACAACACGTCGGAAAGGTACAAGGGGTCAGACGGACCGTTGAAACATACAACCCCAACACCATGGACTGGCAAGGACTGACCAAAGCCTGTACGGGCAGACGTGACAGGACCAAGAACAACAAAATCACTACGACGACACGTCATGTGATGAGAGGCACCAGAATCGATGATCCAAGTGCCACCGGAGTCACGACTGGTGGACATCACTGTACAACGGGAAATGGAACACTCGGCATGAGAGGGACACTGAGCCGTCAGTGGGGAGGAACAATGCAGGGCACAAAGATGAGACTCATGAACCCAATCGGTATAGCTAGGCCCATCATCATCACATGCTGACTGTGCTCCCCCACACATGTCGCCATGACCCATAGGAACGGACGGACAGACAGTCTGTGGACCACCCGGTGATGACAGCACACTCGCACCTCCCTGAAAGCGGAGCGCCAGAAGGTGTCGGAGCTCAGCGATGGTGCGGTCGCGTGGGTCTGGATCACTGCTACTCGCCGGTGAGGAAACGGGAATAGCTGCAGTCATGGCCACCACGCGTCCGGAGGATGGCGAAGATGACGTGCTTGATGTAGAACAGAGGGCGTGTACAGCTTGGAGCCCACGAGTAATCCGCGCCCAGTCGAGCGGCTGCTGG
>SZWC01023322.1:8271-40477 GCA_023375785.1 Penium margaritaceum | reverse complement strand
ATGAGGAAGGACATGTTGGAGCAGCGGAAGCAGTGGAAGCAGATGATTCGGCAACAAAACCGCAAGCAAATGCAGCCACCGGGGTTGTTCATTCTAACCTGTGCACATCCTCCAAGAACCTGTGGCATAGGCGCTTTGGACACGTGGCTCATCGCACATTGGAGCTCATGGGAAAGCAGGAGCTAGTGCGTGGGATGGAGCTAGGTGATGAGGTNGTTGCACCGGGTTTGCCAAGGTCCAGGCTGGTGAGGGCCCTGGAAAGCTCGATGCAAGAGCACGAAAGTGTATTTTCATCGGTTACGACACCGCCCACAAAGCCTATCGACTGTGGGACCAAGGAGCCAAGAAGGTCATCCACAGCAAAGACGTGGATTTCCACGAAATGTCTCTGAGTAAGGGAGAGGATCTCGAACTCGAGAACGCTCCAAAACAGGGAGAGTGGCTCACTCTCCTAGAAGAGGGAGACAAAGCACCAGCACAATGGCATGGGATAGGTGCTGCAACAGGGAGAGGAGCTCGTGAAGATGACTCGGAGGAATCAGACTCTGATTCCGACGTATCCGATCCTCCGGAACATGAGGATGATGCCTTACCTTGTCCATTTTGTTGATTTGGCCTAGTGAGAGGTCATGAGGTCGATCCTGGCCCCATGCATATCTTGTTTTCTGTGGAAGCTTCCAAGAAAGAAAGTCCGTAGCTTCTTGGACGCTACATGGTTGGTCTGTCACCTTGACACTAGGATGCTTATGTGTCAAGCCCACAGTGCAAGTCTATTGGTGACGTGGCTGGTTCAAGCCACTTCCCAGGAATGTGCTTTTGAGTTCTAGGACTGGGCAGACAGCTATAAAAGGACTTGCCTGGCATGCTGATCAATCAACCCTTGCTTGATGCTCTCTTGCGTATTGACGACTTGAACTCTTCTTGAGATGTAATGCTAAGGCGTTAGCACTCTTGAAGGTGAAGTGTATGCCTGATTAAGTTTGGGGTGCATGACACATGTCAACAAAGGAAGAAGGCCTAAAAACCTTTGTGAGCTTTTCGGTTTCGCGGCTTCTCTGCCAGAGGTGGTTAGCTCAGTAGCTAACAAGAACCCTCTAGTGGTTAGAACCCTCGATTGAGGCCCTTGAGTCCCAACAACTTTTGGCATAGAACTTAATTCATTTGTGCTTGTCATTCAGAGCCTCCCATTGTGCTAGGTGTCTATCCGATGAGTAGCAACAGAGGTGAGGAATTTGCTGAGCTCAAGGGATCCATTACCGGATTGGTCGTCGCATAAGTCAGTGCTAAGCCAGTTCTTATGAAGGTTGACGCTACTATTTGATTGCCCAGAGTGCATCGGTGTCCATGCGTTGCTGATCCTCTATCACCGGAGCTCTTGCTAGGGACTGCTGCTTGTCATTGGTTGCATTCGCTTTGTTCACTTCTGCTGTTGTAAGAGTCTATAATGTTTTAATGGTTAGAGATGCGCTCAGAACTCATGCACGGTAGTTCATGTGTTTTTTGCACCTCCAATGTTGCTGTGCTCTCATACCAAGTGTTACGTTGAGTAGAACATAGGTGGTTCACAGGGATGAGGTGTGGGAAAAAGAAAGGTTGAGGATGTGGGACAAATTGATAGTTTCTATTTAACAGTTATTGTACTTCAACAACAAGTGTCGAGTGGGTCAAGCACATACATACAACACCAAGAATGATACTGAGGCCTATGTCGGGTCCTTGGCACTCGGTTTGAGCGACGGGAGGTTCTGCTATGAGTGGCTGATTTGAGAAGCTCCGCCGAGAAGTTGGGGAGCTTTGAGAATATCGAGGCGTGCCTTTGTAAAATTCTAGCACTGTTGAGAAGTCAAACGAACAATATCAAAACATCAATATGGTCTGCGACACTTCTATCGACCATTTTGGAATGTAGTCAAAGTGTCCGAAATGTCTAGAACGCGACAGTAGTGGTAAGGGCAGTTGGCCAAAATGCCCTCGGCCGAACGGTGTACAAATCCTGAATTTATTGTGTGGTAGGCCACAAAAGTAACGATAGAAATGCCCACTCGCTACGTTAAGGGTCGTAACAATGGATGAGGTATGAAGAAGAAGACAAATCATGCGACCAGGACAATTGGATAAGTTGTGTTTAGCAGTAACCTGAATAAAATGATAAGTTTTGTACACTTCAAGTACACATATGTGGTAGCCATAAACAAAATGAGGCGTGTGTTGGGTCTTGGATGCTTGATTCAAGCTAATCACGCAATGTCGTGTCATGAGTGATGGCATCAAGAAACTCCGTGGAGAGTCGGGGATTTCTTTAGAGTGTCAAAGAGCGTCTTTATAAAAGTCTATTGCTGTCAAGAAATCAACCAAACTTAACTGAAACCATGACGCAGTTTGCAATACTTCAGTCGACCATTCAAGGAAGTGGTCAAATGTGCAAGAACTTTTGCAAAAAGAACATAGCAAGTCAGGGCACATGGCACAAATGTCCTCGGCCAATTGGTGTAGAAATTTTTGGGTTCACGCGCGATGGGCCACAAATGATATGACATGAATGCCCATTCGTAGATTTTAGGGATGTGTGTGGGCTTGGGATGTAATGCATCCCTCCCTTTTAGCCGCGATGTCCTAGCGCGTTAGTGGACGTAGGCTGGTGACAAGTGTAGTAGCTATCAATCAAATGATCAACATCTTGGAGGTTGTCATAGGGCTCCCAACTGTTATGCATTGAATAGTAGCCGTACAACTTGATGAGATGATTGGTCGTTTCACCATGAGTTTGATGGGTGAAAATGTTATTGATTACGTCCCTTGTGTCTTCAACTAGTTCAATTAGAGGTAGAGAAGCGACTTCACTGCAAGGGAATCTCTCACTAGTATCTTAATATTGCTTGAGTTTCATGATGTGGAAGACCAGATGTGTAGCGATGTTTTTAGATAGGAAAAGTTGAGCGACAATTAGGGTTTGCATTCGCTCGGTCTCAAAGGATCCTAACTTACGGAGTTTGAGCTTCCCAAAGTCCCTTCCGTGGATTTAAATTCATTAAGTTAAGTAGGAGAAAGTCACCAACACTAAAGATGTTGTTGCTTTGATGTCAGTCCGTAATTTACTTCATCACTACCTGTGTCTTTCCGAGGTTTTGTTCAGAAGATCGCAAACCTTGCGTCGACAACGGTGAATGAAACAGACCTAACTGGCAACAAAAAACACCAACTGGTGAATACTCTGGCAATCAAAAATTGGCCGCACGTGAATACTGACGTTCTCCGGACAAACTACGCAGTATTGGCAACATTACTGCAAATGGTAAAACTCGGAAAAACCCAATGGCCAACCCAGTAATGGATCCCTCGTGCTGGAAAAACCCTTTGCCACCGTCCATGCCTGTTGGATTGACACCTGGTGCGATGAGAGGCACTAGCCAACAGGTTCAAATCAATGAAGACATGTACCAAAATTTGTCAGGATTCAAGAGCCTCAACAACCACCTGCTCCAACAACTCAATGTGGCAATAGAGGAGCTTCAAAATCCCTATGCAATCAGAGTAGTACTCACCAAAAGAAATATGCAACTATTAAGTGAACCCCAGATTCAAGCACCACTTCTTGAGCTGTTTTATTTCACAAACTCAGAAGGACCAATGTCGGGATGTGGCTGACAAGTTTGCATGTGTACTTTTCTGCTAATGGGGTCAATAACGACAAAAATAAAATTGACCTCATGGCCTCTGTTTTACATGGCACGACTCTCAGTTGGTGGTCTGATCTAAATACCATACAACAACAACAGGAAACTTGCGGAGCCAGAACAACGGCTCATGCAACCACTCTAACATCGTTGACCACAAGTGTACTATCTCTCGAGCAAATGAATCCGTTATAGCCAACCCTCGCACACCACTGGAAACGTAGAGCGACTTCGCATGTGCTACTCTTTTCTTTTGTATGAAGGTGATTGAAAAATCTGAGACATGGTACATGCCCTAATGCCTTCATAAGTAGTCAAGAGTGGCGAAGTATATGCGGTGTTTCTGTGAAATCATTGGCAGCCAATGTTTTGTCCGACTATGGCTATCATTTGCAGAAGGTCATTCTGGATGCCACGAATGGAAATCGTTCATCGAATGTCCTTAATGAGTCCATTTTTGTAGAACACAGGTTTTCACGAGTGATGTATCAAATGTTTAGAAACAGCATAACAAAAAGGGGCGAAGACACAAAGGGGCAAAAACACGCTTCTAAGTTGAACTTACAAGCGTCTTCACTCAACAGTTGGACGTGAGCGAGACTAGCTCGAGGTTTTTCTTTCTCCCTCAATCTCTTCTCCTTCCAGGATTCGTTGGTGAATTCCCGAATCCCCAAATGAATCCCGACCCTGGATCCGGATTTGTAAATCCGGATCTGGGTTCGGGATTCGTGAAACAGATTCACGAATCCAAGGATTCGTGTACAGCCTTAGGGGTTCATCACCCTTCCACGTCACCATACGCCGCACCAGTATTATTTGTGAAAAAGAAAACTGGCGAGATGCGGATGTGTGTGGATTACCGGGCGTTGAACAATGCTACCATCAAGAACTGCTACTATCACCCTCAAGCCCACAATCTTGTTTGACCAACTTCGAGGAGTTCGAATTTTCAGCAAAATTGATCTACAATGTGGATATCACCACATATGCGTGACAGCCTTCGACATTGAGAAAACAGCATTCCGAACTCGCTATGGGCACTTTGAGTTCAGGGTTATGCCGTTTGGACTCCCAAACACCCCAGCGATGTTCATGGTGGGAATGAACCAAAACATTTGTCCGTACCTCAACGATTTTGTCGTGGTATACCTCGACGACATTTTGGTGTACAGCCGCACCCCAGAGGAGCACAATGGACATTGTTGTTAATTCTCTCCTGTATATATTTTCCCCTCTGGTATGGCCATGAGTGTGCAGGGCCTGCTGATGCGGAGAGTGGAGGCGACGGACAGTGAGCGCACGCGCCACCACTGACAACAGCTCAGTCGTCTCCATCTGTGCTCGCCTCCCTACTGCCAGCAGTGCCCTCACACTAGCGGCCTAGATCGTATCTCTTTGCTGATCTAGACTTGCTAGTGCTACAGTTTTCAGGCTTACATTAGTCCATCATGCCACTTGATGTTACTTTTGTTAGACCTAGCCTAGGCCTAAACTCATAATTAGGTTAGGTTGTGGTTGTGGGGCTTGAGTGGTTTTTTGCCCTCACAGTTGGTGGGTGGCGGCGAGCTCCGCTCGCCGCCCGACGGGTGAGCTCGAATAGCAAGCTCACCCCGTAAGTATCCTCCTCGCTCCCGTTTGAATCTATGGCGGACCTCCATGGCCGCCTGTATAAACCCGGACCTAACTCCCTCAATCCTTGACCATTTGTCCTGATATTTGTCTCATTGGATTTGTCCCTCTTCCCTTATGGTATCAGAGCCCTGATCGCAGGGCGTAGAGGAAGCTGAGGAGTGAGAAGGATAGAAGTGAGTGGCGGCACGTGAATCGGCGCTGGAAGTCCGCGGCGGCTCAAACCGCCGCAGAAGCAGGCCGGTGCCGCCAAAGGAGCGCGCGCAAGGCGGCCAGCTTCTTTCAGGGGCTGTGCGCAGCAAGAGAGCCACGCAAGAGGGTGGAGAAGGCCTCCACCAAAAGACGTGGCCGCGGACGAAGGGGTCCGCGACCTAAGGGGTCGTGTATGTGGCACAAGGAGCAGAAAAGGGGAGGAAGGGGTCGCAGCAGAGCCTCCCCTCAAGGGCATACGCCTTGCGGCTGGCCCTCCCGAGCATCGTCGGCGCCACCGACCTAAGGACCCGCGCCCAACATGAGCGCCGCCGGTTCGGCTCCGGGCGGCAATGCCAATCCCTGTGCAAATCTGCCTGTGGAGAACCAAGAGGCGAACCAACCTGCCGTAACCTCCGGCACAATGACGTGGGACGAGTTAACCAAGGTGTTGGCGCACAAAGACTTGACGCCACCGCCCCTTGGTGATCGCAATTTTCTGGCGTGGAAGGACATCTTCCTCGCATGGGCGGCGGAACACGGCCTCGAGGACCTTTACCTCATGCCGCCAACCGATGACGCCGATGAGCGCGTCCTTCTACGCGCCTTCAAGGCATTAGTTCGTGCCCTCCCTGACGACAAAGCCTACTCTGTCCGTCACCTTTGCTTTGGCAGCAAAGGTGAAGACCCTGCCAACCCACGCAGAGGGGCATCTCGTCTGCATGAGGCGTGGCAGCACCTCGCCACCCGTCAGGAGGAGAGGGGGATGGCCCTGGTCATCTCCCTGCGTGACCGGCTCCGGCAGCTGTATCCCAAGCCAGGGGCGCCGATAGCCGAGTACTGGGACGCCGCAATGGACCTACGCCTTTGGATCTTGGGGCTTGGCGCCCCATGCTCTGTGTTAGAGTGGCTCGATCCTGTTCTCCTCCATCTGGGAGAGCCATACAAGGAGTTCCGCCGCAACCTGCTACGGCGTCTTTGCGTCACCGACATCGAGATCACAGATCTCTCGAAGGTGTTCAAGGAGTTACGACACTACGATGATATTCTACGCGGAGAGGCACGGGATGCGGATACCCCAGCAGCCAGTGCCTTAGTGCATCAGGCTGCATCATCGGCTCCCTCAGGATCAGGATATGGCGGATGGCACGGTGGAGGAGGGGGCGTTGGGGGTCGTGGCACACAGTCAGGAAGAGGGCGCGGTGGTCATGGCAGGGGCGCCGGGGGGCGCACGTGCAACTACTACGGACAGCACGGGCACTTCTGGCGTGCGTGCCGTGAGCTTCTCCGTATCATAAAACCTTCACCGCAGTTGCAGTCGGTGCCACCAGCACGTCCCCAGTTTGGCCATCAGCTTCATCTGCCAGCGTGGTCAACACAGGGCTCTGGTGGATCGCGTGCCACCCCACCATTTGGCGCAGCCACGTTCGGCCCGCCAGCACTTCCCCAGCTCCCAGGATCATACCTCGTGGATAAGGGGCCTCTCCCCATGTACCAGGGACCGTACTATGTCCCTCTGAATGCCACTGCTCTAGTTCCCGCATTGGCATGGGCACAGCGTGTCTATGCTGCTGTGGCGGAGGCGCAGAAGCCCATGACAGCAGCACCATCTATGGGTTGGACCACCCCTGTGGAGCTCCAACCACCAGAGCCTACAGCAGCTCTGCAGCCGCCAGGTCAGCGGTTTGGGCACACGCATGTCACCACCTCGCACGCATTGCCCATGCATGAATGGTTGTATGACACCGCTGCTTCGTACCACATGTCGCCGCATCGCCAGCTTTTTGCATCTTTGTATGCTGCACCAGATGTAGAAGGGGTGAAGACAGGGTCTTGGAAGTGCTTGATGTTGAGGGAGTGGGGACAGTGGCATTGCAGGCACCTGGGGGGGTGATTTGGCTGACAGGTGTCTTGTACATACCCAGACTCAGAGTGAATTTGCTGTCTGGTGGCCAGCTCGACCGCCAAGCCAGTGTTTCCTCTGTCGTGCAAAGGCAACGATGCACTTTGTTTGATGCGTCTGGTGCTCTGCTGGTTGATGGGCCGCTACATGCTGACATGCTTTATCGTCTGATTCTGTTCCCATTTGTCTCCACGCATTCACACCGAGCACAGACACATGTCATAACCGCCACTGACACAAAGCACATCGAACTACTATACCGCCGACTCGCGCACATCCACACAGACCTGGTTGAAGACATGCTTAAGCACAAAACTGCACGAGGTTTGCATCCAGAGGACTGCCCCCACGGACTAAAGTTGGACACCTATCTTGAGTGTCATGAGGGAAAGGCCCACAGGCAAGTCTTCCCAAAGTCTACGACAGAAAGCAAGGGACCCTTGGATCTAGTCCATGCTGACCTAACTGGACCCATGCCCACTCCCTTCGTCCAATATGGGTCACAGTATGTACTGACACTAACTGATGACTATAGTCGGTTCCGATGGGCCTTCCTGCTCAAAACCAAAGCAGATGCACAACAGGCCATCATTGAGTGGATCGCACTTGCAGAAAAGTAGACCAAGTGCAAGTTGCAAAAACTACAAACAGACCGTGGTAGTGAGTTCATGGGTTCTCTGACCGCAGCACTGAAAGCGAAGGGCATAGAACATCAGACCACTGCACCATATACACCTCAACAAAATAGAGTTGCAGAGCGATGGCATCGCACCCTAGGGGACGCTCTGCACACACTCTTGACAGAATCAGGTCTGTCCTTTGGTTTCTGGGAGGAAGCAGTGAAGTACGTCACCTGGGTGTGGAATCGTGTACCTCAAGGTCCACTGCCTAAGGCAGTCACACCCTGGGAGCGATGGTGCAAAGAAAAGGCAGATCTCCGTCCTGCCAGGGTATGGGGCACAATGGCATGCGTCTGGCTTGCACAGCCACAACGCAAAAACAAGCTCAGTCCGCGTGGATGTTGGTGTGTGTTTGTGGGAGTCTCGCATGCCTCAAAGGCATGGCGGTTTTGGGATCCCACGAGTCACTGCTTCTTAGAAAGCCGAGATGTGTCCTTCCTGGAGCACATGTCCTACAAAGCCTTTCACACTTTGAGGCAGGCACCAACCGTCACAACCCCCGAACACTACCCACACTACGTGAGTGTGCCGGTGTTTGTCTCAAGTGAACCCATACCGCCCTTCAAGGTACAGGAAGGGATGGTAGAGAATGAACCCATCCCAGCTATTCTTCTTACTCCCATGGACCTCACCAGCATTGAGTCGAGCATTCACCACCGGGACTGTCACCTCAACAACAGTCCAGTGAGACTGAACAGGATAAGACACCTCCACCTGCACCCGTCCGGTGCTCAATCCGAGATGTCTCTTGAGTGAATTACAGACAGTTTTACCACACCGCCGGTCCCACTGAGGTGAACTCCACACTAGTGGAGCCACTAACCCTCACAGAGGCCAGGGGGCACACTGATGCTGCGGAATGGGAAAAGGCCATGGCAGCTGAAATCAACGCCCTCCTCGAACACGAAGTGTTCGAGCTGGTCCCTCTACCGCCTGGACAAAAGGCCATCGATGTAAAATGGTTCTTCAAGCTGAAACGCAACCTTGCCGGTCTGATTGAGAAATACAAAGCACGCCTGGTGGCCAAAGGGTTTCACCAAGTGCCCGGGCAAGACTTTTCTGACACATATGCCCCTGTGGGGAAGTATGGAACCAGCCGAGCACTGCTCGGAGATGCTACCCAGGAAGATTGGGAAATACATCAAATGGATGTCAAAATCGCGTTCCTGAACGACCCTCTCGAGGAGGAGTTGTATGTCAAACAACCAGAAGGGTTCGATGACGGGACTGATCGTGTGTGGTTGCTGCTGAAGGCCCTCTACGGTCTGAAGCAGGCACCCAGGTGCTGGAACAAAGAAATCAGTCACACACTTGAAATAGGGGGGTTCACTCATAGCGTTTGTGATCCTTCCCTCTTCTTACACTGGGAGAACAATGTTCCGGTTGCACTACTTGTCTATGTAGACGACCTTCTCATTCTGTCCCCCTCACTCACCCTCATCAGTCAAACCAAGGCTCTTCTCACTCAGCACTACAGCATGGCAGACTTGGGTGAGGCACACAACTTCTTGGGCATGACCATCACTAGAGACAGATCCGCACGCACACTCACGTTGCATCAAGGACGGTTCACCGCACACCTCACTGCATGCTTCCAGCATCTTGTACATCACCTTCCTCACCAGAACTCTCCCATGAGTCCCAACGTGTATGCACATCTGTTGGATGCACACACCACAGATTACGGACCCGACTGTGATCCCACACTGTACAAACAGATCACTGGCAGCTTGTCCTACCTGGCATCCACTACACGTCCTGACATCTCATGCGCTGTCAATGTGTTGGCCCAGTTCAGCCAGCAGCCGCACAGCATGCACCACAAAGCCTTGCTGAAACTGCTCCACTATGTGCTGGACACCGCTGGCTCTGGCCTGGTCTTTGGCCCAACTTAAAATCCTCTGCTGGATGGGTATTGTGACAGCGACTATGCCCGCGACAGAGTGGCTCGCAGCAGGGGCGGGTATGTGTTCCAGGTGTGGGGTACGGCTGTGTCATGGCGCAACGCTTTGCAGTCATGTGTGGCATGCACTGTGGCTGAGGCAGAGTACATGGCCCTGGGTGAGGCTGCTTGCGAGGGTATCTGGTTGGGACGGTTGCTTGAGGAATTGGGCTTGCATGTCGCTGCTGTTCCTTTGTACTGCGACAAATTTGCTGAACACCGCATTGCCGCAAATGATGGTGTGCTGCATCCCCGCACCAAGCACATAAGCGTTGAGCATCACTTCGTTCGTGAGGCAGTCGAGGCTGGGGTCGTGCAAGTCTGTCCCATTCAAGGTGACCAGCAACTCGCTGACTTCCTCACCAAAGCCCTCCCCTCTACCTCTCTCCAACTACCGCTTCAACGACTGGGCTGCACAACTGCCACACTCATGTCCAAGGGGGCTTGTTAATTCTCTCCTGTATATGTTTTCCCCTCTGGTATGGCCATGAGTGTGCAGGGCCTGCTGACTCGGAGATTGGAGGCGACGGACAGTGAGCGCACGCGCCACCACTGACGACAGCTCAGTCATCTCCATCCGTGCTCGCCTCCCTCCTGCAAGCAGTGCCCTCACACTAGTGGCCTAGATCGTATCTCTTTGCTGATCTAGATTTGCTAGTGCTACAGTACTCAGGCTTACATTAGTCCATCATGCCACTTGATGTTACTTTTGTTGGACCTAGCCTAGGTCTGAACTCATAATTAGGTTAGGTTGTGGTTGTGGAGCTGGAGTGGTTTTTTGCCCTCGCAACTGGTGGGTAGCGGCGAGCTCCGCTTGCCACCCGACGGGTGAGCTCGAATAGCAAGCTCACCCCGTAAGTATCCTCCTCGCTCCCGTTCGAAGCTATGGCGGACCTCCATGGCTGCCTGTGTAAACCCGGACCTAACTCCCTCAATCCTTGACCATTTGACCTGAGATTTGTCTCATTGGATTNGCTAGTGCTACAGTACTCAGGCTTACATTAGTCCATCATGCCACTTGATGTTACTTTTGTTGGACCTAGCCTAGGTCTGAACTCATAATTAGGTTAGGTTGTGGTTGTGGAGCTGGAGTGGTTTTTTGCCCTCGCAACTGGTGGGTAGCGGCGAGCTCCGCTTGCCACCCGACGGGTGAGCTCGAATAGCAAGCTCACCCCGTAAGTATCCTCCTCGCTCCCGTTCGAAGCTATGGCGGACCTCCATGGCTGCCTGTGTAAACCCGGACCTAACTCCCTCAATCCTTGACCATTTGACCTGAGATTTGTCTCATTGGATTCGTCCCTCTCCCCTTAATTGACAAATTGTTCTTGAAGTTATACAAAGAGAAAAAAAAATCAGAAANATTAGTCCATCATGCCACTTGATGTTACTTTTGTTGGACCTAGCCTAGGTCTGAACTCATAATTAGGTTAGGTTGTGGTTGTGGAGCTGGAGTGGTTTTTTGCCCTCGCAACTGGTGGGTAGCGGCGAGCTCCGCTTGCCACCCGACGGGTGAGCTCGAATAGCAAGCTCACCCCGTAAGTATCCTCCTCGCTCCCGTTCGAAGCTATGGCGGACCTCCATGGCTGCCTGTGTAAACCCGGACCTAACTCCCTCAATCCTTGACCATTTGACCTGAGATTTGTCTCATTGGATTCGTCCCTCTCCCCTTAATTGACAAATTGTTCTTGAAGTTATACAAAGAGAAAAAAAAATCAGAAAACTATCAAAATGTGGCTTTGGTCATTGTTCGATTGAGCTTTTGGGTCACATCATCAACGATGGACGAATCATCATGGATCCGAAAAAAGTTGTAGCAATTGCTGATTGGCCGATGCTGCCCAACATTCAATAAATTCAAGTTTTTATTGGATTCTGCAGTTAGTACTTGCGATTCGTGAGGGACTACGCAAAAGTGTCAATGCCTCTTCCTGACCTCACTTGAAAATAAAATGAGTGGAGGTGGGGAGACATCAAACAAGAAGCATTCACCGCTTTGCGGAACGCTCTAACCTCGGTGCTTTCCCTACGATAAGTCAATCCAATGGCCGGCTACGTCATGGCTACGGATGCAACACACTGAGCCGTTGGTGCCATTCTTCTCCAACATCACGGCAATGGCAAACAACCGGTCGCCTACATGTCTCGAAAGTTGCGAGGACCAGAACTCAACTACGTGGTTCACAAAAAAGAGATGCTGGCGGTCAAGCACAAGTTCTAGACGTAGCAATGCTGTATAGAGTGTTGCCAATACAACGTGCACACTGACCACCATGCGCTGAAATTTTTGAAGACGCAGTCAAATCTGAGCCAACGTCAAACCTGATGGATGGACTTCCTTGAGTCCAGGTTTGACTACGATATTCAGTACAGGCCAAGAAAAGCCAATCCGGCGTACAAACTCAGCCGCCGACCAAATTGAATGACCAACGTGGAAACCCTAAAACTATAGCGAGACCCTCTCTCGAGCGATTGTTTGCAAGAGGCTACAACCAGCATTACGGATATGATAAAACCAAGTTTTGGTTCAACGCACCCTACTGGCGACATCGCTTCACTCGCCAGATGGTCGTTCCCCCAAAGGATGAACTTTGGCGTATGATGCTTGAAGAATGCCACGACACTGGTCCAAATGGACAGTTCGGAGAGGACAAGATGCTGAAGAAGCTGACAAAAAACTACTATTGGGACAAGATACAATCCAACAAGGCCAACTTTTGCAAAACATGTGACATATGAAAGCGACAAAAATCTCATCGCACAAGGCCACCCAGACTCCTGTACCCGCTCCCTGTTCCGACGGAACCATGGGCAGACATCATCATGGACTTTGTTACAAGATTACCTGTCACACTCAAGGGATATGACACCATCCTCGTGGTCATTGACATGTTTTCTAAAATGTCCCAATTCATCCCGACAACGACCACCATCACCGTTGAAGGAATAGCACGACCATTTCTAAACAACACCGCATGACTACACGATGTACCGAGAACCATCACAAGCGTCAGAGATGGTCCATTTACCAACCATTTTTGGCGCAAACTGATGACTCCCTACGGAAGCAAACTTTAAGTTTCGACGGTGTTTCATCCTCAAACTGACCGTCAAACCGAGCGAAAAAACCAGACGCTCGAACAATTCCCCCAAAAATTATGCAAACCTCATGGGACGGACTGGGTACAAAAACTCCCGACCGCTGAAATTGCATATATTTTGGCAATTTCCACCACAACAGGTGAAACTCCATTTGAAGTGGTGTACGAAAAACTTTTCGCCACACCAGCTGGACTAGAAAGTCGTGGTAATATTCCAACAGTCAACGTTCAATGACAAGAATTCACCACCGTATGGGAGGAAACACGACAGACTCTCAACGACAGACACGACAGACACGCAAAGACAGAGGCCATGATGAGGCGAGCAGCTGACCGCCATCGCAACAACGATGTCTTCGCCGCTTGCGATTGAGTCATCCTCAGCCTGGCAAACATCAAGCTTCAAGGATACAACTGTTTGAAACTTAAACCCCGATGGTTTGAGATCAAGCGCATGCAAGCCCCTGTGGTTGTGCATCTCAAACTCCCCGACCACTATGCAAGTTCATTCGGTGTTCCATGTCAATAGACTCAAGCATTGCCAAGATCTCAGAGAGCACTTTCCTGGTAGAGATGTCCCTCCCCCGCCTCCCGTTTGTTGTTTTTTGTCTCACATCTCTCACTTTTACTCTGTTTTATCCTTCCAACTTGTGTACATCAACGTGCAAATGACTGATGGCGAGATGCCACACTCATGGAGTGTCATCTGGTGGAGCCGACGCATGCTGAGGCCTACTCGCAGTTTGTTGGAGCCTTCTCCCTTCTTCATGCTCAGCTCCATCCGCAGGCCTCCTCGGCAGTCGTGTCGCCGGCAGGCACTGTCACTACATATGCTGTGTGCACATGTCCAGCATTGTGTCTGACTACACTGTTGCGTTTGCAGCGCTATGTCATGCCTAGGGTCCAAGTTTCATGATTTTCTGGCAATGTTGGTACCGGGGATCAGCATAGACGCTGCCTGGTTTTAGGCAGCCATAACTCCTCACTGCTATTTTTCTAGCTTATTCTGATCACATGACTGCGTTTGCAGCGTGCGTATTATGGTATGGTCTAGCTTTTAGGCAAAACGGACGACGCCCGGGTTTGCGCTGTCGGCTGTCTGGCAAGGTTCACTGAGAAAACCTGCTTGCCTAAAGAATGGAGTTATTTTATGATTGGCTAGTGAACTGAGTAACAAGTCCTACAAAGTTGGGGGAGGCTAGTTCTTGGAGGGGTCTCCCATTGTGTCTCATTCTTGTTTTTTAAATAGTCACTTCCAGTTATCAGCTGCTTTCTGGCGCAAACTGTGGTGCGCGCATCTCTGAGTAACAAACCTAGAGCACTCAGACTTAGACTCTAGAACGGCAGACTAAGGGGGTAGCAGACTAAGCAACGAGTGTGGAACTCCGCACGTTGCATAAAAAATGCAACTGCCCCTTCTTGCGCTTTAGAATAGTTTCCAGCTTGGTATCAAAGGCAGAGTGCAATAGCAGCAGCAGCAGACAACTGGCGTACAAGTTCCTGACTACGCCAACGGATCCCCATACGCACTAGTGCAGGGGAAATGCTGCCAAATTTTTCTTGGCAGCATTGACCCGCCTGTTGGTGGTGTAAGATTTTTCCCCACGGCCAGTGGGCAAGGGGAAATGCCGCCAGATTTTTTCCGGCAGCACTCACCCCCACGTGTGATGGAAGGAGGTAAGTGGCAGGCCGCGTCAGGCACCTGTTGGCGACGATGCACGTGGTGAAGCAAACCAGGTATAGTGACTGGCAGCAGTAGCAAGCGATAGCAGCAGCCTGCAGCAGTAGCAGCACATTACAACAGTAGCAAGCAGTGGCAGCAACAGCTCTGCGCAGCAGCAACTGTTGGTAGTAGCAACTCGCGGAAGCTAGCAGCAACAACAGCCGGTAGCAGCAAGCAGCAGTAGTAGCCAATAGCAGCAGCTCACAATAGTAGTAGTACACAGTGGAAGCGAGCAATAGCAACATCCTGCTGCAACAGCAAGAACAGCGAGGAGCAGCAGTCGGTTGCAGCAACAACAGCAGCAGCCAGCAGTAGGCAGCAGTAGTAGGTGTAGCAACGACCTACAGCAGCAGCAACTGTAGTTTCTCGTAGCCCGTTACTTGTAGCGAGCAGCCAACTGCGAGCAACGAGCTTGCTGCTCACACCTTGGAGCAAGCAGCGAGTAGCGAGCTCGCTATTCCCACCTCGCTTCTCATAAAGAACATTGTGCTTGTTGTGACAAACAAAGAAATAAAAGGGAAACAAAAAAATAATCACCCACCTCGCAAGCGGCCTTGTGGTGGCTACAACCACCACCACAGCCGCTACAGCAGCCACAGTAGCCGTAGCAGCACTCAGCGGCTCAACGGAAGCAACAGTAGTAATAGTAGTTGATGTTGCAATAGCAGCCGCAGTAGCAACAGCAACAACAATACTAGCTGCAGCACTAGCGACTACAGTAGTAGCAGCAACTGCTTCTGCAACGACAATCACAATAGCAACAGCAACCATTGTAGTAGCAGACCAACAGCAGTAGCAGCAGTAGTAGTAGTAGCTACAATAGTAGCAATAGTTGCCTTGCAACTGACACAACGGCTCCAGCAATCCCTGCTGCTGACATCAACCATCCTCAACGGATGTCGTTGCTGACGTCACTGCTGATGTCAGCAACAATAACAAACAAAATCTATAGGCACAATCTAGCAAATAACGCAACAACAGCTATGGACGCCAACCATTCTAGGTTGATGTCATCGCTGACATCAACAACACAAAAGAAAGGGAAAGAGGAGGGGAAAGAAGACACCATGGCAGAGAACAAAGAGGGGTCCTCCTCCCTTGGAGGACCCCCCTTCCTGCCTCAACCATAGTAGCTGCAGCAGCAGCAACAGCTGCCGTCGTTGCAAGAACACCAGGAGCGACAATAGTTGCAACAGCAGCAATAGTAGCAACACCAGCTGGTGCAACACCAGTAGCAGCTACCGTCGCTGCAATAGCACCAAAAGCAACAACAATAGCAACAGTCGCAATAGTAGTAGCAACAGTAGGAGCCGTAGTAGTAGTAGTAGTAGTAGCAGCAACAGCGACAACAACCACAAAAATAATAGCAGCAGCCACAACAACAACACTACAGTAGTAACAACTTCAACACCCCACAGGCTCTGTCGTAGGTCATGCACGCACAATAGACTTGCTCGCCGCTTTGCAATAGTAGCTTGTGACGCTGACACATAAGCTAGCAGCAATGCAACTGCTGACACCGTTACCACAGCAGCTATCATAGTAGAAGCATCAGTAGTCACTACAATAGCGGCAACAGCAACCGTTGTAGTAAAAGTCATAACATCACCCAACACCTTTTGCTCCACTGGGGTACGCGAGCCCAGCGGTCTTTTATGCCACGCAGTACCTGGCGCAACAGCACACCCAATGCCAACAGCAGATTGTGACGTTATTCCTAGGCCCCACTCTGGCTGCCGGCCACAAGCCAAAGGACTTCGAAACCCCACCGCCGCCGCTTCAGGCTGGCGACGAGTTCTAGAGGTGGGAGCTCAGCTTTTAGATCTGAGCACAGTGCAAGAGCTTGTGGCCCTACTATCGCCTACCCTTTGACTCCACCCAGGCCAACCAAGTGTATGATGCTGGTCGAGCCTTCCGTGCCCTTGTCCCCATGGCCATCCATCTACACGTCTCGCCCTCGAGCCCTTTCTCAGCAACCTCACCACAAGCACTCTCCCTAGTCCAACTGCGGCATGGCACGTACTCACGTGCCCTCATCGCCTATCCAATGACGCCGAGACCAGTGGCTTGATCCGGGAGCTCAACTCCATCCATATGGGGGAGACCGAGACGGTCACCTACTACTGGCAAAGTGCAAAGGACATCATGTGCCGCCTTGGAGACGCTGCACCATCCCCTCTCTCCACCCTTCTAACTATCAAGCTCGGTGCCACCAACCCTTGCTACGATGTCTTTCTCCATTACTCTCAGCACGTCCTCACCGTGATGCCTTTAACATATGAGCTCTTCCTCCGCATCGAAGAGGTTTTTCAGGAGTCATACATCTATCGCACACAGTCCCTCGCCTCTCATGTTGTCGCCTCCGTGGTCATCCCGTCCCAGCAGCAGTAGCGTGTGCCGGCGCCACCACTTCTGGCAAGAGGAGACGCAGGGACAAGCAGGGTAAGGGTGCTCAACAGTAGTCTTGCAGATCCGGTGGCACCCGCCTTGTCAATAACAACTCTGGCCAGTCAGGATACATGTGGTACATGTGTCTGCTTGAGACTGATGAGGCTTGCGTCATCGCCACCATGTGTCGCAAGTGTCGCCTTGTTTCCTATGCCGTGACCATTGCTGCTCCTACTACACCCGCGCTACTCGTGTTTGCTCCACCGTAGTATCTTCCATGGCTGTCCTCGCCTACTCCTCTGTCACCGGCGCCTCCAGCTTTATCTTCCTCCTCATTCCTTGACTCCATCGCCATTACACTATACTCTGTCTACTCCGTCGGACCCTCTACCCATGAGCGTCAGCTAGAGCAGTTCATCGCACTTCAGCTTGACCTTCCTCGCCCTCCTACCCAGGGAAGTGCGAGTTGCATCGTTGCTGGTTCCTCCCCGCCCTGCATGACAAAGTCTATGTTGCGGTTGTGTCTTGTATCTTCGTCCACACCATCCTATATTGTGCCTATCCCACCCGCTCCTCTTTGTGATGACGTTGCCTGGCTAGATGACTAGCACTCCTAGTTTTACACCTCTGTCCACTGCGTCAACATCGCTTGCCCATTGCCATGTGACTGTCAGCCACCTGGCCACACCAGTACAGGATCCGTTAGAGACCTGGATCATCAACTACGTGGCCACGCATCACATCACGGTGTCGTGTGAGGCCTACAGTGCCCCATCACTGATATCACCGGGGTTTGGACAATTTCTGGTCACCACCCATGGAAACTTGTGGCACATGCCGCGCCTATCCGCCTCAAACTCTGTTCCCTCCTCATCGATCGACATTGGCCATGTGATTATTGCGAGCACACTGTCTCCGCAGCACACACGTCTCTTGCATGGCCACCTCTATCACGTCCACTATGCCGTTGTTGACAGCATGCTTCGCACGCAGCCAGCCACGAGCCTTCACCCAGCCTCCTTTTCTCTGCCGTGTCCCACCGAGTGCATTGATTGCGCTGAGGGGAAGATGCACCGTTCCACCTACCCCCTCTTTGCCTCTTGAGAAACCGCCCCGCTCGACTTGGTCCACTCTGATGTCATGGGTTCCCTCCCGACAAAGTCAGTTGACGAGCACTGTCGTTATGTCCTGACACTTACAAATGACTACTCTCGCTATTGCTGGGTCTTCTGCCTTCGGTAGACGAGTGACGTTGCTCCCACCATTTAGGACTGGCTTGTCCATGCTGAACGCGAGTGTGGTCGTCCCCTCTGTTGCTTCCATTCCAATCACGGGGGTGAGTTTCTGGGGGAGACCACACTCTTCCTTCCCTCCTATGGTGTCCATCATTAGACGTTGGTGCCTTTCTCGCCTGCCCAGAACGCCGCCTCTAAGCACTAAAACCATACCATAGCCGAAGCGATCCGCATCATGCGGGTCAAATCCGGCATCTCAGACAGCTTCTACTTTGAGGCCATGACCTACATGACGTGGGTTTGGAACCGGATTCCCCACAAACCCATTTTGCGTCAGTCCACACCATACGAGCACTGGTGTGGACATCGAGCCGACCTGCGTCTAGCCCGGATCTGGGGTTGTGTAGCCATCGTGTGGTTGCCTGTCCCATATCAGGGTGGCAAGCTCGAGCCTCGCGGCCGTCCATGTACCTTCCTTGGCGTCTCGCGTTAGTCAAAGGCATGGCATTTCTGGGATCCCACCAGGCACTGCATTGTCAAGTCGCAAGATACCCTCTTCTTTGAGGACTTGTTTCACCGCCACCTCGTTCACTCCGGCACGTCAATGTTCCTCCCGACATGTGGGGGATTGGTGTGTCCATCTCAATCTAACCGTGTCCGGGAGTTCCATCGTCTGCACCCTCAAGTTTGTCTTCACCGGCTACCCCTTCTGTGTCCGCCAGTACCTCACGGCCGGCTGCCCCATTTGTGTCCGACACCCCCTTAAAGCCGGCTGCCCCGTCCGTACCCACCAGCCCCTCAGAACCGGTTCCCAAGTCTGTGTCTGCCAGCTCCTCAGGGCCGGATGCACCGTCCGTGTCTGCCAGCCCCTCAAGGCCGGCTCTCCCGTCCATGTCCACCAGCTCCTAACGGCTGGTTACCCCTTCCGTGTCCGCCAGCCCCTCAAGGCTGGCCGCCCCGTCCGTGTCTGTCGGCCCCTCAGGGCCGGATGCCCCATCCGTGTCTGCTAGCCCCTCAGGGCCGGCTGTCCTGTCCGTGTCCACCAGCTCCTCAAGGCCGGGTGCCCTGTCCGTGTCCGCCAGCCACTCAGGGTCGAGTGCTCCATCCGTGTCTGCGAGCACTTCAAGGTTGGTTACCCCGTCCTTATTGGCATGCTACACAATTGGTCCGGGCAGGAGCCTTAGACCCATGCAGACAGTGAGCACTCAGGCCACCTCCTCACGTCCTCTCATGCCACAACCCCTTATCTTCCCACAAGGCTCCTCACCTCATGTGAGACCCACTTCCACAGCCGTGATTGGGGACCTCGGCACGAAGGCACTTGGCTTGGCCACACTAGCAGTCATCACTAACCTACATCTAGGGTCAGCTTTGGGCTATGCCTTGCTCCACCAGAAGCACCAATATGTTGTTGCGACCATGATCACTTGGATGCCACCAAGGGCGCGGGACGCGCACGCCCTTACTATGTGCCCCATAGATGACCCAGCCACCCTACGTGAGGCTGGGGCGTCTCCCGAGGCCGCTCACTCAGAGGCTGCATGTGCCAAAGAGCTTGCCGCCATTCGACAACATCACATCTATGAGCTCGTAGACCGACCCCCGGTCCATAGGGCCATCGACACCAAGTGGTTTTTCCAGTAGAAGTGGAAGCAAGACGGGTCTTTGGACAAGTACAAGGCTCGTCTCACTGCCAAGGGGTTTGCTCAAGTCCCTATGATCGACAATGATCGGATCTTTGCTCCGATCGGTCGATTCTTCACTATCCGGGCATTGTTGAGCCTGTTTGCCCAGCACGGGTGGGAACTGTATCATATGGATGTGAGCGACGCCTTTCTCTATGGCTCACTGGAGGGCAAGGAGCTCTACATGGTTCAGCCTCTAGGCTTTGACGATGGCTCTGGCAAGGTATGGAAGCTATGGAAGGCCCTCTATGACTTGAAGCAGTCAGCGCACTGCTCATACCAGGACATCAGTGGTACGCTTCTCAGCTGTGGCCTCCTTTGCATCTCTGCCGACCCTGCGTTGTTCATCAGTCTGCGAGGTCAGACCCTTGTCAGTGACCTGTTCTATGTCGATGACCTCATCGTACCGCCCAATGAAGCTGCCATCCAGTGCGTCAAGGGCTTCCTGCATGATGCCTATGAGATGAAGGACCTTGGGCCAGTATGAGTCATTCTGGGCATAGAGCTTGAACATGATCACTCTGTGGGCATCCTGCATGTCCATCAGGCCGCCTATGTCCAGACCTTGTTTGTGCGCTTCGCTGAGGACCTGCCGCTCGTGCGGAGGACATCGTCATCCACGTTACTTGATGGTCAGATGATGCTCAAGAGCTTTGATCCTGTCGTGGTGGGGGAGGCAGTAGATGTGACCACGTACTTGTGTGTCATTGGGTCACTGATGTTCTTGGCAACAATGACGCGTCTAGACATTGCGTTCGCCGTCAACCTCTTGGCATTATTCTCTTAGGAGTTGCATCACCTCCACTTTGAGGCCGTGATTCAAGTATTGCACTACGTTGTCTCTACCCCACAACGAGGTCTCGTGTTTTGTTGCAACCATCTGTTGTGGTGACAGGATACACCAAAAGTGAATGGGCCGGCATTTCGCACGATAGGAGTCGTTCAGGCTGGATCTTCCATGTTAAATGAATGGCTGAATCCTGGCTTAGCAGCAAGCAAGGCTACATTGGATACAACACTACAGAGGCTGAGTATGTGGCCCTTGGTTTTGGCACTTGTGAGAGCGTGTGGTTGCGTTGCATGTTGTCCGAGTTGCGCCAGTCAGTCCCTTCCATGACATTGTAGTGTGACAATGAAAGTCCTATGGCCATTACTGACAATGATGGCACTCGCCACACTCGCACAAAGCACATAAATGTCGAGTATGAGTATGTGTGTTTGTTATTGCATGACGGAAGCATCAGCATTGTGTAAGTAGCGACAGCGTGGCGGTTGGCTGATCTTCTGACCAATGCATTGAAGCGTGACTCGTTCAAGAAGGTTGTGAGTGCAATCGGTGTGCGTCCATGAGGTTCTCTCTCTCCCTTTCCGCTTGGTCTCTGTGCTCTCTGCCTATCCATGTGCACTACGCCTGTGAGTCATGGGGAAGTTTTGGTTTTTGTCTCGCATCTCTCACTTGTACTCTGTTGTGTCCTCTAGGCTTGTGTACATCGGCATGCAGATGACTCACGACGAGACGCGACACTGATGGAGTCATGTCTGGTACAGCCGACACATGCTGAGGCCTACACGCAGTTTGCTAGAGCCTCCTCCCTCCTTTGTGCTCAGCTCCATCGGAAGACCTCCTCGGCAGTCGTGTCGCCAGCAGGCACTACCGCTGCATATGTTGCCTGCACACGTCCAGCACCTTGTCTGATTGCACCGTTGCGTTTGCAACGCTATGTCATGCCTAGGGTCCAAGTTTCATGAGTTTCTGGCACTGTTGGTACGCGGGATCGTCGTAGACACTACCTGGGTTTAGGAAGCCATAACTCCTCACTGTAATTTTTTTGCTGATTCTGGCCGCATGACTGCATTTGCAGCGTGTGCATTATGGAGTGGTCCAGTTTTCAAGCAAAACGGACGACGCTCAGGTTTGGGCTGTCGGCTGTCTGGCAATGCTCACCAAGAAAACCTGCTTCAAAATATGGTTGTTTTCTTATTGGCTTGTGAAGTGACTAACAAGTCTTACAGAGCTGGGGGAGGCCACTTCTTGGAGGGGTCTCCTATTGTGTCTCATTCTTGTTTCTTAATCATTCACTTCCAGTTTTCAGGTGCTTTCTGGTGCTAACACTAGTACGCACATCTCTGCATAACAAACCCAGAGCACTCACATTTGGACTCCAGAGCAGCAGACTGAGGGCGCAACAGACTTTGCAACGAGCGTGGAAGCTCGCACGCTACAAATGGAAACTATACTAGAGCGTAGGTTGGGGCAGTGGCAGTGTTGATGCAACGTGCGGGCCTCCATGCAAGTTGCTTAGTCAGCTGCCCCCTCAGTCTGCTACACTAGATTCAAAGTCTGAGTGCTCTATATTTGTTACTCGGAAACGCGTGTGCTAGTGTTAGAGTCAGAAAGCAGTTGAAAACTGGAAGTAACTGATTAGGAGTAAAAGAATGAACAACAATGGGAGACCCCTCCAAATTCTAGCTCCCCCCCACTAGTGTAGAACTTGTTACTCAGCTAACCAGCCAATCAGGAAATATTCCTAGATCTATTTTCTGGCAGGCAGGGTTTTCTCGGTGAGCCCTGCCAGACGCTCGACAGCCAAAAATCCGGACGTCGTCTGTTTTGCCTGAAAACTGGACCATACCATGATATCGACGCTGTGGACGCAGTCATGCAGTCAGAATCAGCTAGAAAAAATAGCAGCAAAGCGTTATGACTGCCCGCACCCAGGCAGTGCCTACGACGGTCCATGACGTCAAACAGTGGCACGCAGCAAGAAACATGGGTCCTAGGCAGAGAACGATGATGCATATGCAATGGCATTGTCAGAACTAGCGCTGGGTGCATACAGATAGCATCTGCGGTGGCAGTGACCACCGGCGGCCCGACCGCCGAGGAGGCCTGCCAATGGAGCTGAGCACGTCGCCGGAGGGAGGAAGCTTAACCAAAATGCGAGTAGGCCTCAGCGTGCGTCGGCTCCACCGGACGACACTCCAACAGCGTCGAGTCTTGCCGTAACACATCTACACGCTGATTTCCACAAGCCAAGAGGACACAACAGAGTACAATGAGAGATGTGCAAAAACCAACACTCCCCCATGACTCACACGTGTGGTGCACATGTGTGATCAGAGACACAGTCAAGAACCAGACTCCCTCTGAGCACACAGAGACGGAGGCAAGGACAATCAGACACACTCACGGATGCACGCCAACCGAACTGACAACCTTCTTGAACGAGTCGTGTTTCAGTGCCTTGGTCAACAAGTCAGCCAGCTGTCGTGCTGTCTCAACCCACACAATGCTGACACTACCCTCATGCAAGAACGAACGTACATAGTGATACTCAACGTTGATGTGCTTTGTGCGTGTGTGATGCACGCCATCATTGTCAGCGATGGCCATGGCGCTCTCATTGTTTGAATGCAACGTGATGGATGCGACGGACTGACGCAACTTAGACAATAGACGACGCAACCACACACTCTTGCATGCGCCAGAGCCAAGGGCCACGTACTCAGCCTGACCAGTGTTGTGTACAATACACCCATACTTGCCATTGCGTCAGGACACAGTCGTGCCGCCAATCAGAAATATCTAGCCTGTACGACTCTTACCGTCTGGACTGCCAGCCCAGTCACTGTCGGTGTAGCCCACCGCTACGACAGACGGCTGGCGGCAGCACATTAGACCTCGTCGAGGAGTCAATATGACATAGTGTAGTACTCCGATTGCGGCCTCGAACTGGAGGTGACACGGCTCTTGAGAAAACTGAGCCACGAGGTTGACGGCGAACGCGATGTCTGTGCGCGTCGTCGTCGCCACAAACATAACTAATCCAAAAACTCGTAGATACGTGGCCACATCAACTGGCTCCCCCACAACGGATGGGTCAAGACTCTTGAGCTTTACCTGGCCATCAGGTGACATGGGTGAAGATGCACAGGGCACATGGGACATGTCCTCGACAAAGCAAGTGGACAGGATCTGCACATAGGGAGCCTGGTGGACATGCAAGATGCCCTGGGAGGGATCACGCTCGAGCTCCATGCCTGAGTAGACTCGGGCAGACCCGAGATCATTCAGCTGGTAGGTGGTGTGCAACAGGTCCTTGACACACTGGACGACAACCATGTCAAGCGACTGAGGCCGCCGGCCCGGAAGGGCCATCGGGCGCGTCTAGGGCTGCCGGTCCGGAGGGACCAGTGGGAGCGTCTGGGGCTGCCGGCCCGGAGGGATCAATGGACGCCACTGGGGCGGCTGGCCCTGAGGAGCTAGCGGGCCCAACTGGGACTGTTGGCTTGAAGGGGCTAGCGGGCACGACATGTGCTGCTGGCTCGGAGGGACCAAGTGATGTGCCACTCGGAAGCGGCAGGTCTGAGGACGGACTCACCACTCCCCCGCGCCGGAAGGGACATCGACAAGCCGGAGCGAACGAGATTACACGGAAACAGCTCCGCAAAGAAGTGGGCATCGCGAGACTCAATGACGCAGTGTTGGCAGGGATCCCAGAAGCGCAAGGCCTTGGACAGACGAGAGACACTGAGAAAGGTGGAAGGACACCCGTGGGGGACGAGCTTGCCGCCCTGCTGCGGGGCGGGCTGCCACACAATGGCCATGCAACCCCAAACGCGAGCAGGGCGAAGGTTGGCTCGCTGACCGTACCCGTGGTATAGCGTGGCCTGGCGGGGAAGGGGTCCGTAAGGAATCTGGTTCCAGACCCATGTCATATACGCCGTAGCTTCAAAATAAAAGCCATCGGAGAGACCAGACTGAACCCACATGGTGCGGACGACATCGGCCATGGTACGGTTCCACCTCTCGGAGACGTTGTTCTGGGCGAGCGTGTAGGGCACGGACGTCTCGTGGTGGATGCCGCGGGAGGCAAGAAACGTCGTGGTCTTACCCATGTACTCATCACCACGATGGGAGCAAAAATAGCGAAGAGATTGATAGCATTCGTGCTCTGCAAGGAAAAGCCAGTCCTGAATGGCACGAGCGACATTGCTCTTCTATCAACGGCAGAAGACCCAACGGTAGCGAGAGTAGTCGTCGGTAAGGGTGAGGACGTAGCGGCCATGCTCTACGACGGACTGTGTGGGGACAGGACCTATGACGTCACAATGGACCAGGTTGAGAGGGCTGGACACAAAGGAGGAGGAAAAGGGTATGTGGACTAATGCATTTTTCCCCAAGCGCAATCAACCCACTCCGTGGGGCACGGCAAAGGGAAAGTCTCAAGGTCAAGGCCCTTGGCTGGCTGGGTGTAGAGCATGCTGTTGACGGCAGCAGAGTGGACGTGACAAAGGTGGCGGTGTAAGAGACGGGTGTGCTATAGAGAGAGCGTGCTGGTGACAAGTACATGGTATGTGGTGGCCAACGAGGAGGCGACAGAAGGAGAAGAAGACAAAGGAGGCACTTGCCATAGGTTGCCACTGGCAGTGGCATGGAGAACGACAAGACCAGACGGACGCAAAGACACAGTGCCAAAACCATGCGAGTGAACAATGTCCATGCTCATGCGGTCAAGAGCAGTAACAGACACGAGGCTGAGCTCAAGACCGGGGACAAAATGGACATCAGTCAGAAAGACATCTCCGGTAGAACCACGGAAACGATCGACACCAATGCCGCGGATAGGTAACACCTGGCCGGAGCCCATCCGGACACAGGAGACATCACCAACAGGACCAATCATACTGAAAGCCTCGTGAGACGCTGTCATGTGATGCGTGGCCCCGGAGTCAATGATCCAGGTCTCGGCCGGGTCCTGGACCGGAGTCGCGAGATCTCTAATAGTCACATGGCAGTAAACAAGAGACGCAAACGCGGTGGAAGGGGGCGCAAACCGAGACTGCCAATCATCAAGCCATGCAACGTCGTCACGGAGGGGGACAGGGGAGACAACGGGGGACGGCAAGACAGACGAGGAAGTAGGACACGACTGCAGCTCAGTCTAAGTCATGTACGGTAACAGGGTTGAGCTGGAGGTGACACAACTCGCACTTCCCTTGGGGGAAGAGCAAGGCAATAAAGTGCTCCAGCTGTCACTCACGTGTGGACGGCCCAGAAGTGTAGACTCAGTGCGGGGTGACGACGTCGGAGCCCAGATAGAAGTAAGACTACCCCGGTGAGTGGAACGACAGCGTTAACGGCAGCGGGTGATGCTAAGAAGGAGCTTGCATCTGTGGGACCGGGGTGGTGGTCGAAGGAGTGGAGCTCCTAGACGGGGTCGAGGCGTCAGAGACGGCGATAGTGACGGCGGCGGAGGTGAGACGGTACTCCAACTGGTGACGCATGGTGGCGATGATACGACCTCGTCCGTCGCTAACGGGCACGTGTACCACCCGTGCCCTGGCTGGCCAAAGTTGTGGCAGACTGAGCCAGTGCCACTAGACCCAATCGACTGCTGCTAATGTTGTTGCTGCCGACCCTTGCCCTTTCTTCTTCGATGTTTCTTCTTTGTCGGCGACGTGGAGCTGGTGGAAGTCGCTTCTACGGGGGAGGCGACGGCCAGGGAGGTGATGGTAGGTGAGGCAAGGGCCTCTGTGCACTTGAGGCGGGACTCCAAACAAGCTTCCACAATCATGAGGAAGAGCTCGTATGCCCAGGGCATGAGAGTGCCCTGAGCCGCCATGGTGGAGAGAACCTCCTGGGATTAGCGGAAGAAAACGTCCACGAATGCGTCGGTGGCACCGCGCTTGATGGTGAGGAGCGCGGCGAAAGGGGGTGGAGCAGAGGTGCCGAGGCGTCGGAGGATGTCCTCAACCCGCTGCCAGTAGGCAGTGAGTGTCTCGGTATTCCCCATGTGCAGGGAGTTGAACTTCCGCAGCAGACGGCTGGTCTCAGCCTCGCTGGATAGACAGTGGGGATGAGTGAGAACATGCCATGCGGAAGCGGGATCTAGTGTCTTGGTGGAGGTGAAATCGCCAAGGAAGGTCTCTAGGGCTAGGCGGGATGTCGGAGGAGCGACGGAGACGACCAGCGTCAAATACCTAGTCGGCCTGGGTGGAGTCGTACCGAAGGGCGTAGTACGCCCACAATCCCTCATCTTGCGCCCAAATGCGGAAGATGAGCTCCCAGCTCTGCAACTGCTCGTTGGCCTGGAGTGGTGGGGGCAGCGTCTCAAAGTCCTTGGGCCTGCGGCCGACGCCCAGAGTGGGGCCAAGGATTGAGGTCATAGTTTTTCGCTGGCATTGAGTCTGCAGTTGCGCAAGGTAATGTGTAGCCGTAGACACGGCGGAGCTTACATGCCCAGGAGGGATGAAAGACGGCGGACCATTGGTGTGAGTCTGGGAGGCCGACAGTTGCATTGCTACAAGCTGCTGCGTCAGAGTGGCAAGCAATTGCTGGATGGTGGCTAGGGGGTCGGAGGCATCGGCAACGGAGCCTGTGGAGTCCTGGTGCTACTGCGGCTACTACTGCTACTGCCGCTGCTGCTCTTGCTGCTACATCTGCTGTAGCTGTTGCAAGAAAAAGGGGGGGTATCCCCCCTCGGGGTCCCCCCAACGGAGGTGGATCCCTCCCTAGTGGGGCTCTTAGCCATGGATGTTGGTGCCCCCTTTTCTATGTATTTTACTGTTTTGCTTTTCTTTGGTGTGTTCTGATGTTAGCAGTGATGTCAGCCTAGAATGGCTGACGTCAACAGCCGCAACTTGCGTTAGTTGCTACTGCTGCTATGGATTTTCTTTCCCCCCACTCTCCACCTTTTCTTTGGTGTTGACGACGTCCTCAGTGACGTGAGCAGTGACGTCTACTGAAGGCTCCTGAGGTCAGCAGCGGTCGTTACTGGAGACGTTGTTGTGCGGTTGCAGCCAATAACTGCTGCAGCTAATACCGATCTGCTGTTGCAATAGCCGTTGGAGCTACTGCTGTTCCTATTGTTGTTGGTGTAGCTTCGGCGGCTACAGTTGCTACAGATGTTACTGCTGGTGCATCTGTTGCTATAGCTGCTACTACTGCAACAGCGTTGCAACTGTTGTTGTTGCTAGGGCTGCTGCTGCTGCTCTTGCAACAGCTGTTGCTGCTACTACTATTGTTGCTGTACCTACTGCTGCTACAGCAACGTTGTACCTGCTGTTGCTACTACAGCTGCTGTTGCTATTGCTACTGTTGCATCCATTACTGCTGTAGCAGCATTGCAGCTGTTGTTGCTACTGTTGTTGCTGCTACTGCTACTATTGCTACAACTATTGCTGCTACTGCTGTTGTAGCTGTTGTTGCTATTACTACAACTGATGTTAGTGTTGCTGTTGCTATTGCTACTGCTGCCGCTACTACAACTGTTGTTGTTATTGCTTAGGTGCTGTTGGCGGGGTGGGGGATTTTTTGTCTCTCCTTTTTTTCTTTTTTTCGCTCGTCTGAGCGAGCTCACTGCTCGCTGCAAGTAGTGAGCTCGCTGCTCGCTGCTGCCTACTCAATACTCGTTACTAGCAGCGAGCTAGCTATCAGTAGCTTGCTGCTCGCTACGAGCACCACGCTATGGATAGCTACAGCTGATGTTGTTGCTGTTGCTGGGAGCTACTGCTAGTGCTCGGTGATGTTGATCGTTGCTACTACTGCTCGCTATTGCTGCTGCTTGCTGCTGCTGCTGCTTGCTGTCGCTGCTACTGGCTGCTGCCGCTGTTGTAGGCTGCTGCTGCTGCGAGCTGCTTCTGTTGTGAGCTGTTGCTGCCGCTGGCTGCTGTTGCGCACCGCTACTTTTGCCACTACTTGCTGCTGTTACAAGCTGCTACTGCTGCTGCGGGCTGCTACTGTCAGCCACTCCATCTGGATGACGTCTCCACGTGCATCGTCGCGAGCAAGCACCTGACGTGGCCAGCCGCTCACGTCCTCACGCCTAGCGTGGGGGTCAGTGCTGCCTGAAAGAATCCAACAACATTTCCCCTGGCCCAGTGGACGTGGGAAATTCCTGACGCCGCCACCGGGAAGATCAATGCTATCGAGAAAATTCCGACAGCATTTCCCCTGCACTAGCGCGTATGGGGGGTCCGTCAGCATAGTCAGGCACCTGTACTCCAGTTGTCTTCTGCTGCTGCTACGCTCTGGCTCTGATACCAACCATAATAGAGCGTAGGTTGGGTTAGTGGCAATGTTGGTGCAGGGTGCGGGCTTCCATGCAAGTTGCTTAGTCAGTTGCCCCCTTTGTCAACTATTGTAGAGTCTAAGTCTAAGTGCTCTGGATTTGTTACTCAAAAATGCGCGTGCCAGTGTTAGCGTCAGAAAGCGGTTGAAAACTAGAAGTAACTGAGTAGGAGTAAAAGAATGAACAACAATGGGAGACCCCTCCAAGGTTTAACTCCCCCCCACTAGTGTAGAACTTGTTACTCAGCTAACCAGCCAATTAGGAAATAGTCCTAGATCTATTTTCTGGCCGGCAGGGTTTTCTCACTGAGCCCTGCCAGACGCCCAACAGTCCAAAACCCGGGCGTCGTCTATTTTGCCTGAAAACTGGACCATACCATGATACGGACGCTGCAAATGGAGTCGTGCAGTCAGAATCTGTTGTGCTTTGTGCAGTTCCTGTACAGTTTACTGTGACCACTCGGCCGTGTCCATACTCGTGCAGATCCCTGAGGCAGGCGGCCCTGGTGACACCGGCGCAACGACAGGCGGCGGACTACCCGTCTGGAGCTGACCGACCACTGTTCCAGAGCCCCAGATGTCACCGGGACTCCTTGTTGTGACTTCTACGTCTTGCAGGCGCTTTTTTGGCGGACTGGGCATGAGGCCCATTTGCGTGTTTTTGCATTACACACTCACTGTCAGTCGATGGATGCATGCATGTGACCAGTCGTTGCGTGCGTCTTTTGATTCTGCACGTCTAGGTTCAGACGGCATAGGATTCTGACATGTGTGCGCAGAGTTACGGCCAAAACATTGGTTTTGGGCCGGTTTTAGGACAGTTCTTGGACTGCCGCGTGCGACACCCGCCGTGCGCCGCGGCAGGTATTTATGCCCTGGACCTGTCAGTTGTCATCTCTCTCTGCATTTACTAAGCTACTGAAGCTTATGACACTTTGCGCGTCTCCCTAGCCTGATCCTTGCTGTTTCCTGCACCTGCCTGCTTGCTAGTGCGTTAGCTGACTGGACAGTGTTGCCACGTCAGCAGCGGCAAGGCTAGGAAGCTTCCTAGAAGTTTCTCATGGTATCAGAGCGGTGAGACAGATCTCACCGAGCTGCGCAGCAGAGACGCAGCAGAGCAACAGCAGTGAGAGTCACCGCTGCAGCAGATCTTCTGGGACCCGCTGGAGACTGTCGACCGCCGTCAACGTGAGACCGTAGCTGCAGAGACAGCACCAGCGACGCGTACCACCACGCGGAGAGGCGTGGCGGCGGCGGTGCCAGCAGTCCTCCGACAGCCACAGCAGCTGAGTTGCAGCAGCAGCGCAGCAACCACAGCCGCAGCAGCAGCGTGACAACAACCGCAACAGCAGCTGCGCAGCAGCAGCAGCGGCAGCAGCAGCGCAGCAGCGCGGCAGCGCAGCAGCAGCAGCGGGCGGCGGCGGCAGCGAGCTGCTGCTGCAGCGCGCAACAGCAGCAGCGGCAGCGTGCAGCGGCTGCTGCCACCGCCGCGCACGCAGCCACGCAGCTGCTGCTGCAGCTGCTCGCGCAGCTGCAGCAGCAGTTGGGCGGAAGCTGCCGCGCAGCTTCCGCGCAGCCTCCGCGCCGCCGCCACTGGGCGGCTGCACACTCGCGCAGAATCGCGAGCGCAACCAAAAAAAAACCAAAAAAAAAACAGCGTCGACGCTGATGTCAGCATTTGACTTGCTGACGTCATCAGGTCGTGCTGATGTCAGCAACCACCTGCTGACGTCAGCACCATACTTAGGCAAAATTTTTGCCGGAAGGTCAAAAGTTGCCAGCATTGCAACTCCTCGAGAAACGCAGACAGCACTGCAATCCGACAAACTTGACTCGTCGTCCAATACTGAGCGGCGACATGAATCCGCCCGACGACAAGGACAAGGCGCCAGCTGATCCCTCCTCCTCTTCCTCAGAGATACTCAGCCCTCGCTCACGGGCGATTGCGGACCTACGCAGCCAGCAGGAGGAGATGAGTCGTCTGCAGCGAGAGCAGACTGAGTCGATTCGCACGCTGACAGAGCTTCTGCGTGCTCAGTCCACGGCTCCCTCGTGGACTTCTGGAGGAGCTGCCGGTCTTCTGGCATCCGCACAGCACTCGACTCGGGCGGCCACGACAGGGGTTCCACCCCCCGCACCTCCCGCACCTCCTGGCACCCACTCTCCACTACCTGAGGACCTCTCTGATGACGAGTCACTCATGCCAGGTTTCGAGGATGACGCTCAGGCGCGGGAGGTCCGTCTTCTACGGGAGCGTCTTCGTCAGCTGCAGACGGGCATGCGACCTCCACCTGCGTCTCCGATGCGACCGTCATTTCCTTCCCTCGGAGATCACCCTCTTCCAGGCTTCTTCCCTGTCTCCCGGCCTCCTCAGCCTGCGGCTGCCCTTCCCACGGAGCGGCAGCCAAAGGACTTTGAGGCGCCACCTCCACGGTACATCAGCGAGGATGGTTTTGACTGTTGGGAGATTCTGTTTCAGGTGTGGGCCACCGCCGAGGGAGTCTGGCCTTACTACCACAGTCCATACCAGACTACAGACCCAGCACAGGTGTCGACAGCTGCCCGGGCCATGCGAGGACTTCTCTACGCCATGCCACGCGAGACAGTCGTCGACTTCCGCCCCTTTCTTGGCGAGCCAGGCACAGGCACCGGAGCTGATCCTCGTGGAGGCTGGGATCTGACGCTGTCCCTACTGGCCGCAGAGACGCACGCCACGCATGCGTCCCACATCCGCGCTTTCCATTCGCTTCGTCAGGGACCAGCGGAGCCTGCGGCGGATTACTGGCGACGCGCAATGCGTATCTACACGCGCCTGGGTACCTCAGGGGGTACACAGATGTGGGCACTCCGGGCGATCATGCTCGGAGTTCGCCTGGAGTACACCGACATCTTCGACCGGTACAGCGACGCCGTTCTCGAGCCCTTCTCGGCCTCCATGCAGCTGCTCCCCTGGGCGCATCAGCTTTTCCTCCAGGTCACATCGACCC
>SZWC01023319.1:2662-37444 GCA_023375785.1 Penium margaritaceum | reverse complement strand
CTCATCCTCATCCTCCTCGTTGTCGTCGTTGTTGCCCTCCTCTTCCTCCTCCTCCTCCTCCTCCTCCTCCTCCGCCTCCTCATCTTAAGTGGACTGCACCTACCTACATCTCTGCGACCATTTCATGCATTTTATGTGCTCGCCTGCTGCACCTACAGTCGAAGCATCTCTCTGCGCAGTATTTCTCCCAACAGGACTCATCTCTCTGTGTTGGCTGGCGTGAGCAGGTAGACGATGATGACGATGATGGCGGCGATGGGAAGAAAGGCTAGGCTGCTGCTCACCAGATCAAGAGCATGGGGTGTTCATGCCGCGATATGATTTGGACTCCGGGTTGCTTTAGGAGCCTGCTGTATCTCTTGGCAATGCGAAGGTAGGCCAGCCATTTCTTTGTCTGGCTCGCCTTTCATCTGGAGTTGCCAGTTGGTGTAGGTTTGCTACCCCCAATCATTCAAACAAAACATGTCTTCAGGTCATCCAGGGCCCTGGGAAAGGGGCCTTCGTTTTCCCCTGCCCTCATGTTTGCAGGCTGTCTTCCGCCAGATCTTTATGTACATGGACATGTGGACATATTATGCTGACCGCTTCGTATATTGCGGAGGCTCAAAGTCATCTGTGAACGAAACTGTGAATTGTATGTGATATGTGGCCTTATTTGTGTGTGCCCCAAGATTTGGATTCCTAGAGATTGATGTCGTTCACTGCGATGTGGCAATGATGTTTTTTGTTCAAACTTGGGTAACATAATGGGTACCTTGAGTGAAGTTGCAAAAACTGCTTTCCTTGTAGAGAGCTTGTGGAGAATATGATAGACCTTTCAGCACTCGGAAACTATGAGATACCGGCAGTCTGTTGCTGGTGGAGTAGACAAATGTGCTTAATTCAAATGCTTTCTCTATTCAACTCTCTAGCAATTTTGAGGGAACAGAATCTTCCTGAGGGATCTGGGACTCTGATTGTGGGTCGGATTTCCAACAGTGTATCCAAACTTTTCAACTAGTGCCAGCTTGGGTTTGGCGACCAGTCACTTTTTCTGTCTTGATCACGACGAGCCAGGGTCAACTTAGCTAGAAACCTAGGCAGCAGGTTGGGGCAACATGCGTTGTCGATGCAACGTGCGGGCTTCCACGCTCGTTGCTTAAGTCTGCTGCTCTAGAGACTAAGTCTGGAAGCTCTGGGTTTGTTACTCACAAGTACGCGCGCCAGTGTTAGCGCCAGAAAGCAGCTGAAAACTGGAAGTAATTGATTAGCAATGAAGAATGAGCAACAATGGGGAACCCCTCCAGGTTCTAGCCCCCCCCCCCCCTCCCCCACTAGTGTAACAGTTGTTACTCAGCTAACCAGCCAATCAGAAAATAGTGCTAGACCTATTTTCTGGGGCGAAATGTCTCCTATATCCGCGCAAGCGTGAACATAAGCCTGCCATATCCGCGAGTTAAACAATAACCAGGCCATGTCCATTCACTTAAATTATAAGAACGGCATATCCACGGCGCTGACGATTACGTCCACGATATTCGTGCATGTTAGAATATCATCAACGTATCCGGCATAATGTCAATTTTTCATCAGTATGGATATTGCGTCATTTTAATGGGATTTCAAATGACATTTCGTGTTCGGATTATAGGATTACATCGTTGACAGTCGTCACCTCCGACTATTCATGTCGTTGACGGCTACAAGTGACTTTGGTTATGGTGCTTTATGTACGTCGTGGACCAATGACGTCCCGTCTTTTCAAATATACTTCGATGTCCCCAAAGTTATTGCCGTCGTAAATTGGGGGTTACTATATTGGCATAGAGACACCCGAACGGACTATCCATCCTTGTTTTTGTACGACCCTCTTTGACGAACACTACCTTTCATTGCGGGAGTTGACATAAGATGTTGTGCCAGTCTGGCAGAAGCCTCGCTGGCAGGTTGGACATATGTTGACCAATGCCCGCGTCGTCCAGGCGCATGCTTCGACGTCGATACATCGAAGTGCATGCCGTCGAGGTGTCGTGGTCTCCGAGGACTGTACTGTCCTCACGACGAGAAGTGCCTCGTGCTACGTGCGCAATTTGGCACGAGTCATGTTGTCTATTGTTCAGAGCTTCGCCACCGTTGGTTGCACCCACTCGTGAGCTCTCAGTCAGTGTTGTGGAGTGACTGAGAGTTGCCTGTTTGTGCCGTCGGAGCTCTCGACAGCGGCTGAGGGACCGCACATATGGCGCACCCGGTGAGAATGGGCATATCGTGTATTTAGTCATGGAATTGTCTACCGCATATCCACTTCGAACATGGCGGCACAACTCAGCTGGGCACAGAACCGTAGACGTCGCTCCCATGGCCCACCTCCGGTCACACCAGCACGAGGCACCCCTTCAACGGTGCACAAGCAGGCAGGACGAGCGTCTCCGTCCCAAGTCCAAGTTTATGACGAGGACTTGGAGCGTGAACAACAAGCAGCTGTACAATTTATCTCCCCTGAACAGGTTGCAAACAGCACGCTACGTCTCAGTCGTGGGGCCCATAGCCATGGTAATGCATGGCGGATGGTTGTATAGGAAAAGAACCTGGTTGACTGTCGCGTTGTTTGTTACTGACCCTTCTTTTCTGTGTGTTTAGGCGTGCAGGGTCCTCGGATGATGAGCCGGATGATGCGACCCCCAAAAGGCGCAAGACAACAGATAAGTTCCCGCCCGGCATGGTGTTTCCCACAATGGAAGAAGCACGGGCCGCAGTTGACGACTACGCCATAGCCAACCGCATGACCGTGCGGTGGCTTCGGAGTGAGAAGACTCGTTTTGAGGCACGTTGTGGACAGTGGAAGGACAAGAATTGTCCGTGGTTGCTCAAGGCGCATGTGGACGCAAAGCACGGCAACGTTGTCGTTAGCCAGATCGTTGACGGCCATCACTGCGTGCCTGGCACAGGCCGTGGTGACCCTGCGAAAACCGTGCGATGGGTGAGTCGGCAGATTGCATCCACGTTAAAGCGCAACCCCACGGCCAATGTGAAGACACTGGAGGCCGTCGTCAGGAAGAGCACAGGGAAGGAGGTGGACAAGAACACCCTCTACCGCGCCCGCTCCAAGACTCAGGAGCGGATAATGGGCCCCAAGGACAAGGCATGGCCAGTGTTTCCTGTTTACTGCGAGGAGGTACATATTGCTGCTTGTTTTGTAATTGTTTTCATGCAGTGCTTAGGGTTCAATCCCACTGTCGGTCTAACTGTTGCATGTGTTCTATTGTTACTGCAGCTCATGCGTGTGGATCCCAACACCCACGCGGTCGCGGAGGCCACCGAGGACGGGGTATTCTATAGGGCATTTGTTGCCCCTGGTGCAACTGTTCTTGGTTTCCAACACTGCAGCAGGCTTCTAACCATGGACGGGACGCACCTGAAAAACGGCCATAAGCAGGTTTTACTCATCTGCCAATTTTTCGACGCAAACAACAACGCGGTGCCGATGGCATGGGCGATGGTGAGTGGGGAAAACGATGACAACTGGAAGTGGTTTTGTTTCCACTTGTCTCTGGTTACCCTACTGCTACACAGGAAGGCACAGTCGTCATAAGCGACCGGGACAAGGGTCTACTGAACGCGGTGGCTGAGAAGCTGCCTGGAGCCCAGCACAGCTACTGTGCGTACCATCTACGGGAGAACGTACGACAGAAGCATGGCAAGCAGGCGGGGTATTGGTTCTGGAGGTTGGCGCATGCGTTGACAGAGGCGAAGTGGCAGAGGTGCGAGGAGCACCTACGCCGGGTGTCTACACGCGTGGCAGTCATGCTGTTGGGTGCCAACGGGGAAGGCGGGATCCCGCGGGAGCATTGGAGCAGGTGTACAGCCCCATTGGACGAGGCGGGCACAGCACGTCCAATGCCGCAGAATCGTTGAACGCAAGAATCGTTGAGGTCCGCAAACTGTTCCCCTTCTATTGTTTTGTGGTATTGTACACTTGGGTGCAGCGGCTACTTGCAGACCGCCGGAAGCTGAGCAAGTCTGTGAGGGGCATGTTTGCACCAACACCGGAGAAGCGCATGCTCAATGCGTCCGTCAGCAGCGCGGACTACGACGTGGAGGAAGACGGCCCACACTCGGCTACAGTGACAGGGCCGAGCAATCATCCGCGGCGGGTGAACGTGCAAGAGAAGACGTGCACATGTGGTGCGTGGAAAGGGTGGGGGCAGCCGTGCGTGCATGCGTGTGCGTTTATGATTCGCAGGGGGAAGAATCCAGAAGCTCTGGTGGACGTGCATCACACACGCATGGCGTACCGGAGAACGTACAACCATCCCATGCCAGGGGTGAACCCCATCCACCTCAAACACCCAGAAGACAAGCACTGGACGCAGCCGGGTCCAAAGCGTGGACCAGGTCGTCCGAAGAGTGCAAGGTGGGAGTGGGAAGACCGGCGCAAGAAGAACTACATCTGCCCCCAATGTGGTGTGAAAGGGCACACGAAGAAGAAGTGCACTAATCCTCCTGCAGTGAGTGGTGCGGCAGCAGTAGCAGCAAACGCCCTGCTGCGTCGACTAGAACGCACCGACGCTGCCATCGCAGCGGAAACAGCAGCTGGACGCTTTCCCGGCGTGCCTACTGGTGAAGTAGGGGCTACCAGAGTCACTGGAGCCAACCCATTGACCAGTGGGACAGTGGGAGGTGCTGAGGACAGAGAGCCGGGGCCCATTTTGACCGGCTGGGCAGCTCTACGAGCGGTAGAGCGCAGGGCTGCAGCCGTCACTGCACACATGCAAGGACCAGGCCTTGGCGGGGTAAACACTGCAACAGGTACAGTAGCGGCTGCAGCTGGTACAACACTTGGGCAAGCTGGTGCCACAGGTGGACGCGAAGGTGCAGCCGCAAGTGCACACACAGTGGGAGGTGCTGTAGCAGCAAGTGGTGCAGATGCAGGCCCACAGTACGATCCAGACAACGACAACATGTACGACTATGGTGAAGAGGAGGTCTACGACCCCGAGAGGTACATTTTGGAGGACTTAGACGAGGAGGAAGAGGACGAGGACAGGTACGAGAACCTAAGGGACCAGCATGAGTGGGAGCGTCGGGAGGAGATGTACCAACAGGCAGCAGCCGTGCAGGATGCCTGTCGCGTGGAAGACCAGTGGGACGACGAACCCGACGACATGGAGGACGACATGTACATGTAAGTCGTGTTATTCTGTGACCATTGTTGTTTTCCTACATAGTGTATCTATTTGTTTTTTGCACCTAGTGCTAATGTTGTACCAATTCTCCTTGCAGGTGACAGAACTTCCAACACTGTTTTCAGCAAGCAAGCAGCTATGTCGTGCGGCCGAAGCATGGGAAGACGAGCTGCAAGTACTGGAAGACATGGAGGGGCGGGTCAGACATGAAGTGGCCCAACACGTGGGGCAACCCCTTCTTCTGTAGTGTTGTTTGCCAGAGGACGTAGTCATGGTGGGGTGGGTCAGGCTCAGTGTGGCCCAATACACGAAGAAGCCCCTAAGGCAGTTGGTGTCCTCATTTGCTTTACTGTTGGACATGTGTGCGTTTAAGTTGGAAGAAACAATTACTCCATGTCCATGTCTGCTGGATATGTTGTGCACTTTATCGCATAAAAATTGAACCTTTATCCATGTATGCAGTGTGACAAGTATTTGAAGAAGAAACCACGGTCATTCATTCTCCTCTTTCCATGTTCTTTGTTTAAGTTGGTGCCCTCTGTTCAACACTCGGCTGCAAGGCTGAGCATAAGTGACTATGGAACATGGTGACTGCACAAAGGGATAGCCAGTAGTCCTGTCCTTTCTGGCTGGAGTGTGCACCACCTATGTATTCTTCAAGTTGTGGCCCAGTGGGGGACGTACACAAGTGACCAAAGTGTACTACTGCACATGTCCATCACAAGACGACTCTTCAACTGCTTCAAATGGTGAAGCACAAGAGAACGAGGAGGCCAATTACACTTTTTATGATGTTGACAGCAACGCGGAGTACGAGGACTGTGCTGAAGACTTCGACAATGAGGAAGCCGAAGACTGCTGCCAGCCAGGCCAGTTGTGTGCAGTTTGCGACATAATAAGTTGGCTGTATTCCCTTCCACCCCCAGTGAGGGAGTGGATAGTTAGTGGACGTCCATGAGGACATTACAGAAAATGCCACATTGACGATTGTTTCATGTTCCCACTGCAATGTTCCTTTTCCAAANTGCTTCAAATGGTGAAGCACAAGAGAACGAGGAGGTCAATGATACTTTTATGATGTTGACAGCAACGCGGAGTACGAGGACTGTGCTGAAGACTTCGACAATGAGGAAGCCGAAGACTGCTGCCAGCCAGGCCAGTTGTGTGCAGTTTGCGACATAATAAGTTGGCTGTATTCCCTTCCACCCCCAGTGAGGGAGTGGATAGTTAGTGGACGTCCATGAGGACATTACAGAAAATGCCACATTGACGATTGTTTCATGTTCCCACTGTAATGTTCCTTTTCCAAAAGTCTTCTTCTTAGCCCTTTCAATAATTGAGAGTAAAGTAGTAGAGGTGTACATGTGTCCCTATTTGCCATTTCTAACAAGGTATTCATCAATGACATAGTTTACTCTTAATGTGTGTCAATACGGAAATTGCATTCGGCGTAGAAACGTAGTTATGAAACCAGCGGTACCTGGGTATGAATGCAGGTGGTATTATTCGTAACTGTACTATGCTCATACTCTCGTGCTATGATGCTCGTACCTGGGTACAAATAATACCCACGATTCGAGCATACTGTCGTGCCTGGTTACAATAATGTAACATACTGTCGTGCTTGGGTACAATAATCGAATAATACCATATTGTAACAAGCGGTACCTGGGTACGAATGCAGGCGGTATTATTCGTGCGCCCACAATGCTCATATTGTTGTGCTATGATGCTCGTAATATGTAGCCCGAGTTCGAATCCGTAACCAGCACAGAACATAGCTTATTGGACACGTCATCATGCTTGCACCGCACGATGCCGTGGCCGCCGCTGTATTGCGGCGATGTCAACGTCCAATCACCTCAAACGCTACATTCATGCATTCTTCGTTAGAAAATGACAGCACGACGGTCTGTCAGGCGAATACGCGGATGACGAAAAATCGCACACAGTACGCGCTCAGCCAACTGGGGAGCATTCGTCATAGGCCAACTTGCCATTTCCGCGAAAATGGATGTAGCGCAGTAAAGTTAAAACCCGATTGATATGGCGTTCACATATGAAACGACTCGTGTGTGTCGTGGATAATGGCCAGTGCGGTGGACATCGCGTTGTTAAAGTTCCGGCCTTTGGATATGGCCTGGTTATTGTGCGACATCTGGACACCGCAGTAGATATCGGGAATTCTGTGGGTATATGGTCACTCCGCCGTATTTTCTGGCAGGCAGGGTTTTCTCGGTTAGCCCTGCCAGACGCCCGACAGCCCAAAACCCGGGCGTCGTCCGTTTTGCCTGAAAACTAGACCATACCATGATACCGATGCTGCAAACACAGTCATGCGGTCAGAATCAGCTAGAAAAATAACTACAAGAAGTTATGGTTGCACGAACCCAGACAGTGCCTACGACAGTCAATGATGCCAAACAGGGCCATACAACAGAAGACATGGACCCTAGGCATCGCATGATGCTGCAAACGCAATGCCACAGCCACACACAGCGCTAGGTGCATGCAGAATGCATCCGCAGTGGCAGTCACTACCGGCGGTCCGACCACCGAGGAGGCCTGCCGATGGAGCCGAGCGCATCGCCAGAGGGAGGAGGCTCCAGCGACGGGTGAGCGGGCCTCAGCGTGCGTCGGCTCCACCGAGCGACACTCCAGCGGCATCAAGTCTCGCCGTCGGTCATCTGCACGCCGATGTACACAAGTCGAGAGGACACAACAGAGTACAATGAGAGATGCACGAAAACCAACACTCCCCCATGACTCACGAGCGTAGTGCACATGTGCGGGCAGAGACACAGTCAACGACCAGACTCTCCCAGGCCAAGCAGAGACGCAAGCAAGGATAGAGAGAGTCACTCACGGACGCATGCCGACTGAACTCACAGCCTTCTTGAACGAGTCGCGCTTTAGTGCCTTGGTCAAGAAGTCAGCCAACTGCCGTGCTGTCTCAACCCACACGATGCTGATGCTGCCATCATGCAACAAAGAACGCACATAGTGATACTCAACATTGATGTGCTTTATGCGTGTGTGATGCACGCCGTCATTGTCGGCGATGGCCATGACACGCACATTGTCACAGTGCAACGTGATGGATGCGACAGACTGGCGCAGCTCGGACAACAGACGACGCAACCACACACTCTCACACGCACCTGAGCCAAGAGCAACGTACTCAGCCTCAGCAATGCTGCGTGCAATGCATCCCTGCTTGCCACTACGCCAGGACACAACAGTGCCGCCAATCAGAAAGATCCAACCTGTGCGACTCTTGCCGTCCAGACTACCGGCCCAGTCACTATCGGTGTAGCCCAGCGCGACAACAGACGGGTGACGGCGGAACATGAGACCTCGCCGAGGAGTCAAGACAACATAGCACAGTACTCGGATCGCGGCCTCGTAGTGGAGGTGACGGGGCTCCTGAGAGAAGTGGGCCAGGAGGTTGACGGCGAACGCGATGTCTGGGCGCGTCGTCGTCGCTAGGAACATCAGTGACCCGATGACTCACAGCTACGTGGTCACGTCAACTGGCTCCCCCACAACGGCTGGGTCAGGACTCTTCAGCTTTGCTTGGCCATCGGGTGACATGGGTAAGGATGCGCTCGGCACGAGTGGCAGGGCCTCCGCAAAGCGGGTGGACAACGTCTGCACATAGGCGGCCTGGTGGATGTACAGGAGGCCCTGGGAGCGATCATGCTCGAGTTCCATGCCCAGAAAGACCCTGGCAGACCCAAGGTCCTTCATCTGGTAGGCAGCGTGCAGCAGATCCTTGACACGCTGGATGGCAGCCGTGTCTGGCGACACAATGAGCAGATCATCGACGTACACCAGAACAGCGGCGAAAGTCTGGCCTCGCGGACTGACAAACAGTGCGGGGTCATTGGTGCTGCGCTGGAGCTCGCCACAAAGGAGCGTGCTGCTGATCTCTTGGTTCCAGCACTGAGGCGACTGCTTCAGGCCATATAGGGCCTTGCGCAGTCGCCAGACTCTCCTAGTGCAATCGTCGAAGCCTAGGGGCTGCACCATGTAGAGCCCCTCACCCTCCAGTGAACCATGGAGAAAAGCGTTGCTCACATCCATCTGGTGCAGCTCCCACCCATGCTGGGCGACCAGATTGAAGAGTGCCCGGCTAGTGGATAACCCGCCAACTGGGGCCAAGATCTGGTCGTAATCGACCCCAGGAATCTGGGCAAACCCCTTAGCTGTAAGGCGGGCCTTGTACTTGTCCAAGGACCCGTCGTGCTTCCACTTGCACCGAAAGACCCACTTGGCGCCGATGGCCTTCCGTCCTGGGGGAAGGTCGACGAGGTCATACACGTGGTGCTGTTGGATAGCTGCGAGCTCATCGGTGCAGGCAGCTTCCCAGTGTGCAGCTTCACGAGAGGCTTGTGCCTCGCGTAGGGTGTCTGGGTCCTCCGGGCGTGCTATGGAGTGGACTGGGAGAGCGTGTGCATCTCGTACCTAAGGTGGAATGCGCGCGAGTGCAGCCACGACAGCACACCGATGCTGATGATGGAGCATGGCGTAGCCTAGTGCGGAGCCCGGGTGGAGGTCTGCAATGATGGCCGAGGTGGTCAGGCTGAGGGCCTTGGTGCCAGGGTCCCCACTCACGACCGTTGGAGCTAAGGAGACGCGTGGAGCCATGGGAGTTCGAGGCGCCACGGAGTGCGAAGCGACGGTCTGTGCACTCACCGACGGTCTGGGTTGGAGGCTGCCGCCTGGGCCACGCGTGTAGCATGGCAGGGCAGGTGACGGCACTGAGTCTGTCGGGCTGATGGAGGCGGACGGGGTGCTGGCCCGAAGGGACCAGTGGACGCGACCGGGTCTGCTGGCCCGGAGGGACCAGCAGATGCGACTGGGGTTGCCGGCCTAGAGGGACCAGTGGGTGCGACTGGGGCTGCTGGCCCGGAGGCACCAGCGGATGCGACTAGGGGTGCTGGCCCGGAGGGACCAGCGGAAGCGCCTGGAGGTATCGGCTCAGAGGGACTAGCAGACGCGACTGGGGATGCGGGCCCGGAGGGACCAGCGGACGCGACTGGAGGACCAGCGGACGCGACTGGAGGTGCCGGCCCGGAGGTACCAGCGGGCGCGACTGGGGCTGCTGGCCCGGAGGGACCAGCGGACGCGACTGGGGGTGCCGGCCTGGAGTGACCAGCGGACGTGACTGGAGTTGCTGGCCCGGAGGGACCAGCGGACGCGACTGGGGGTGCAGGCCCGGAGGGATTAGCGGACGTGACTGGGGCTGCTAGCTCGGAGGGACTGAGGGACGTGTAATCTGGAAGCGGAAGGACGGAGGACGGACTCACCACTCCCCCACGCGACGGGATAGACACGGATGAGCCGGAGCGAAGGAGGTCGTGAGGAAACAGGTCCTCAAAGAAGAGGGCGTCCCGGGACTCAACGATGCAGTGCCGGGAGGGATCCCAGAAGCGCCAGGCCTTGGACTGACGAGAGACACCGAGGAAGGTGCAGGGGCGTGTGCGAGGGGCGAGCTTTCCGCCCTGCTGCGGGACAGGCAGCCACATAATGGCCACGTAGCCCCAGACGCGAGCCGGGCGGAGGTCAGCTTGCTGACCGCACCAATGCTGGTACGGTGTGGACTGGCGGGGAAGGGGACCGTGCGGAATCCGGTTCCAGATCCAGGTCATGTAGGCCATGGCTTCGAAATAGAAGCCATCGGAGGGACCACACTCGACCTGCATGGTGCGGACGGCGTCAGCCATCCGCATAGTGCGGTTCCACCGTTCGGAGACACCGTGATGGGCGGGTGTGTAAGGCGCGGACGTTTCATGACGAATTCCACACGAGGCAAGAAAGGTCATGGCTTCACCCAGGTACTCACCGCCGCGATCAGAGCAAAAGCGGCGGAGAGAGCGGCCACACTTGCGCTCCGCAAGGACAAGCCAGTCCTGGATGACATGGGCGAAATCGCTCTACTGCCGAAGGCAGAAGACCCAGTGGTAGCAAGAATAGTCGTAAGTGAGGGTGAGGACGTAGCGACCATGCTCGCCGACGGACTCGGTAGGGAGAGGACCCATGAGGTCCAAATGGACAAGGTTGAGGGGGGCAGACACACGGGAGGAAGACAAGGGATACGTGGACCGGTGCATCTTTCCCTGAGCACAGTCAATGCACTCAGTTGGGCATGGGAGGGAAAAACTCTCCGGGTCAAGGCCCTTGGCTGGCTGGGTGCGGAGCATGCTGTCTACGGCGACAGACTGGAAGTGGCAAAGGTGGCGATGTAGTAGGTGAGTGTGCTGAGGAGAAAGTGTGCTGGTGACAGACACATGGCCTGTGGCGGCTGACGGGGAGGAGACGGAAGGAGAGGAAGACAGACGAGGTACATGCCACAGGTTGCTATGGGCGGTGGCGTGTAGTACGACAAGACCAGACGGACGCAACGACACAGTGCCAACACCTTGCGAGTGCACAACATCCATGCTCATGCGGTCAAGGGCAGTAATGGACAGAAGGCTGAGCTCAAGACGAGGGACGAAGAGGACATCGGTCAGAAAGACGTCACCGGAGGGACTACGGAAACGAAAGACGCCAGCACCACGGACAGGCAACACCTGGCCAGAGCCTGTCCGGACACCGGAAACATCGCCTATAGGACGGAGCATACTAAAGGCCTCACGATAGGCCATCATGTGATACGTGGCCTCGGAGTCGATGATCCAGGTCTTAGCAAGGTCCTGGACCGGGGTCACAAGAACACTAACGATCACATGGGAGCAAGCAAGGGACGCGGACGCGGTGGAAGGAGGTGCGAATCGAGACTGTCAATCATCAAGCCAAGCAATGTCGTCCTAGGAGGGGGTAGCGGAGACCATGAGAGACGACGAGACAGACGAAGAAATAAGGCATGACCGTAGCTCAGTCTCAGTCATGCAGGGCTGGACAGGGGAGCAGGAAGGGATGCAACTCGCACTTACATGGGGAGGAGGGCGAGGGAGGCCGGGCTGGAGCGCGATGAACTGCTCCAGCTGGCGCTCGCGGGAGGATGGCTTGGGAGTGTAGACGGAGTGCGGGGTGATGGCGCCGGAGCCCGGGTAGAAGGAGGACTGCGCCGGCGCCGACGGCTGCGGCGGTGGTGTCGGTGCGACCGGCGAAGCAACCGGAGTGGTGGAGCTGCTGGATGAGGCGGAGGTGTCAGAGCCGGCGTCAGTCATGGCGACAGAGGCGCGACGGCGCTCGTGCTGGCGACGCATGGTGGCGATGACGCGCGCCTCATCCGTCGATAGAGGGCACGTGTACCACCCGTGCCCGGGCCGGCCACAGTTGTGGCAGACCGAGCTGCCAGCGCTGGACCTGGTCGACGACTGCTGCTGCTTCTGGTACTGACCTTTGCCTTTCTTGGTCCGACGCTTATTCTTCCCTGACGATGATGAGGTAACTGTGGCGGGGGAGGCGACGGCCACGGAGGCGACGGCAGGGGAGGCGACGGCAGGGGAGGCGAAGGCCTCCGTGTGCTGGACTCGGGACTCCAGACGAGCTTCCTCAATGCGGAGGAAGAGCTTGTATGCCCAGGGAAAGAGGGTGCCCTGGGCCACCATGGTGGAGAGAATGTCATGAGGGTAGTGGACGAAGACGTCCAAGTACGCTTTGGTGGCACCGCGCTTGATGGTGAGGAGCGCGGCCAAAGGGGGTGGGGCAGATTTCTCGAGGCGACGAAGGATGTCCTCCGCCCGCTGCGAGTAGGAGATGACCATCTCGGTCTCCCCCATGTGCAGGGAGTTGAACTCCCGCAGCAAGTAGCTAGTCTCAGCGTTGCTGGACAGGCGATGGGGACGAGTGAGAACGTGCCACGCGGCTGCAGGGTCTGGGGTGGCGCCAACGGTGAAGTCGCCTAAGAAGGGCTCGAGGGCAAGGTGGGAAGCCCGAGGGGCGACAGGGACGAGAGCCCGGACGGCACGACCAGCGTCATGCAGCTGGTCGGCCAGGGTGGCGTCATAGGGCAGGGTGTAGTATGCCCAGAGGCCCTCACCCTGCGCCCAGATGCGGAAGCTGAGCTCCCAGCTCCAGAACTGCTCGCCGGCCTGAAGCGGCGGCGGCGGCGTCTCAAAGTCCTTTTGCCTGCGGCCGGCACCCAGAGTGGGGCCAAGGACAGAGGTCACTGTCTGCTGCTGGCGTAGAGTCTGCTGCTGCGCCGGGTATTCCGTGGTAGTAGACACAGTTGGGCTGGTGCGCCCTGGATGGGGGAAGGACGGAGGCGTATTGGGGGCAGACTGGTAAGCTAACGTTTGTAGTGCCGCAAGCTACTGCGTCAGGGCGGCAAGCTGTTGCTGAAGAGCAGCGAGGGGGTAAGGGTTATCGCCAATGACGTCAGAGAGCTGCTGGCGGCGCTGCTCCTGCTGCTGCTGCTACTGGTTCCTCTGTTGCTGCTTCCGCTGTTGGTGCTGCTCCTGCTACTGCTGTTGCTGCTGCTACTGTTGCTCCTGCTTCTCTTGCTGTTCTTGTTGCTCTTACTGCTGCTCTTGTTGCTGCTGCTGCAGCCGTTGCAAGAAAGGGGGGTGGGGGTCCCCCAACAGAGGAGGACCCTTCCCCAGTGGGGCTACAAGTCATTGTGTGAGGCCCTTTGTTTTGTTTGTTTAAATTTCTCTTTTTTTTTCTTTGGGGTTGCTGACGCCAGAAGTGGCGTCTTGCTGAGGGCGGTGGTCGTCCTGCCCACCCTTAGGATTGTTTCCCCCTTCCCTTGCCCCTTTCTTTGGTTTTTTTTAGTTGATGACATCAGTAGTGACGTCAGCAGTGATGTCAGCAGCGGGATACAGACGTCAATAGTGGCAGTTGTTGGGGCCGCTGCTGTTGCTGTTGCTGCTGCTGCTACTGCTGCTGTTTGCTGCTACTGCTGCGGCTGCTACTATAGTTGGTGCTGCTGCTGTTGCTACTGATGCTGCTGTTGCTGCTACTACTGCTGCTCTTGTTGCTGCTGCCGCTGCTGCTACTGTGACTGCTGCTGCTGCTACTTCTGCTGCTGCTGCTGCTGTTGTGGCTGCAGTTGCAACAACAACAGCGAAGGCAGCTGTTGCTACTGCGAGGGCTGCTACAGCAACAAAGGCAGCTGCTACAACAGCAGCGACGAAGTAGGTGGGATGGGGGATTCTTTTTTCTCTTTTTTTTTTCTTCTTCCTCCTCTCTCACAACGGGCAGCTGCCCGCTATCAGTTGCGAGCAGCGGGCTGCTACTCGCTAGCAGCGAGTTGCTGCTCGCTGGCAGCGGGCAGCTGCTCGCTAGCAGTAGTGGGCTGCTGCTTGCTGCTCGCTCAATACGGGCAGCGAGCAGCAGCAGCAGCCGCTGCTGGCAGTTTCTCGCTATAGCAGCTGCTACGGCTGGCTGCTGCTGCGGCTTGCTGTTGCGGCTGCTGCAACCTGCTGCTGCTGTTGCTGCATGCTGCTGCAGCTGCTGCTTGCCGCTGTTGCTGCTCATTGCTGCTGCCGGCTGCTGCTGCTGCAAGCTGTTGTTGCAGGCTGCTGCTGCGAGCTGGTGCTGCGGGTTGCTGCTGCTGCAGACTGCTGCGAGCTGCTGCTTTTGCATGTTGTTTCTGCTACACGCAGCTGCTGCTGGCTGCTGCTGCCACTGCTCGCTATCGTTTCCTGCGGCTGCCGCTACTGCAAGCTGCTGCTGCTACGTGCTGGTGCAAGGAACTGTACCTTGGTGACGTTGCCGCGTGCGTCGTCGTCCACATGTGTTGGACGCCGCCTGCCGCTCACCTCCTCGCGTCACGTGTGGGGGTCAGTGTTGCCGATTTTTTCTGGCAGCATTTCCCCTGGCCCAGTGGCCGTGGGAAAAAATCTGACGCCGCCACCAGGCGGGTCAATGCTGTCGGAAAAAATCCGGCAGCATTTCCCCTGCACTGGCGCGTATGGGGGTCCGCCGGCGTTGTCTGGCACCTGTATGCCAGTCTTCTGCTACTGCTGCTACGCTCTGGCTCTGATACCAAGCTAGAAACCTAGGCAGCAGGTTGGGACAGCATGCGTTGTCGATGCAGCGTGAGGGCTTCCACGCTCGTTGCTTATGTCTGCCGCCCCCTCAGTCTGCTGCTGTAGAGACTAAGTCTGGAAGCTCTAGATTTGTTTCTCACAAGTGCGTGCGCCAGTGTTAGTGCCAGAAAGCAGCTGAAAACTGGAAGTAACTGATTAGCAATGAAGAATGAGCAAGCTCTAGGCCCCCCCCCCACTAGTGTAACAGTTGTTACTCAGCTAACCAGCCAATCAGAAAATAGTGCTAGACCTATTTTTTGGCAGGCAGGGTCTTCTCGGTGAGCCCTGCCCGACGCCTGACAACCCGAAACCCGGGCGTCGTCCGTTTTGCCTTAAGACTGGATCATACCATAATACCGACGCTGCGAACACAGTCGTGCGGTCAGAATCAACTAGAAAAATAGCTACAAGAAGTTATGGCTGCACGAACCCAGGCAGTGCCTACGACAATCAATGATGCCAAACAGGGCCATACAATAGAAGACATGGACCCTAGGCATCGCATGATGCTTCAGATGCAATGCCATTGCCATACACAGCACTAGGTGCATGCAGAGTGCATCCGTAGTGGCAGTGACTGCCGGTGGCCCGACCACCGAGGAGGCCTGCCAATGGAGCTGAGCGCATCGCCAGAGGGAGGAGGCTCCAGCGACGGGTGAGCGGGCCTCAGTGTGCGTCGACTCCACCGAGCAACACTCCAGTGGCGTCAAGTCTTGCTGTCAGTCATCTGCACGCCGATGTACACAATCCAGGAGGACACAACTGAGTACAATGAGAGATGCACGAAATCCAATATACTTGACGCAAACGGATCCATTGTGTGTCATAGCATTCTCTGTTAGAGGGTTGGGCGTATTTCATGTCATTGAACACATTGTGCAATGTGAGAAGAGGCTATTGTTGATGTGTGCATCCACAGCTTACGGTGACCCCTCGGCTCACGTCCATGCTCGTGCAGGTACCTAACATGTGGGCTGCCACCGCTGGCTGCATGGCGATCACGGACGAGTGGGGGAGCTGACATGCTCTTGGCGGTTTCCCGTCCGGGGAGCCATCCTCATTTGTTTGGATGACATGTGGCATTGACCCTGATAGTGTAGCTCGTATTTTTCTGGTCATCGCACTTCTTCCGGTGTATGTTTTGGTTTGGTGGTGAGACCGACACATCCTGTGTAGCCGGAATATTGTCGGAATTCTGCTCGTCGACCACCTGAGGCGTCACAGTAAATAGGAATCAGCTAGGAAGTTACTATGTGGGAGTGTAGCCTTTACGTGCACCTCCAGCGACGATCGATACCGTCGTTTGGGCTGCGCACAAGGCCCATCACCCCCTCATACTGTCGCGGGTGTGTTCTTTTTTACCTTACTTCGCTGTTCCCTCACCGTGTCCCTTGTTGTTGAGTATGTTACAACCGTGGCGAGTAGCACCATGATGTGGTGCATGTAAACATGGAATTTGAGGTTTCTTTCTGAGGTGGGATGGTATTGGTTATGGCAGAATTTTTGTCTACACATTGTTGACCTCTTGCCTTATTTCACATGCAGGAACATTGATGTAGGAGGCTAGACCAACATGATGGGGGAGTGAGAAAAGCCACTCAGCAATGTTCTGCTTGGGAGGGTACATCATGAAAAAATGCAACATACGGTGCAAAGAAAGGTGCAGAGTCGGTGAAGAAACGCTCAAGAATGTAGGACTTGCAAAAAAGACACTGAGTAGTTGGAAGATGTTCACTCCATTCTCAATCCTACCAGCTCCCAAGTAGAATTTAATCCGTGCAACCGTATGAGGTGTTCGGTTGTCCACATTGTTGGTTTTTTGCGTATCTCTCATTGTGCTCCGTTGTGTCCTCCCGGATTGTGTACATCGACGTGCAGATGACTGACGGCGAGACTCGACGCTGCTGGAGTGTCGTCCGGTGGAGCCGACACACGCTGAGGCCTACTCGCAGTTCGCTGGACCCTCCTCCCTCCGACGACGTGCTCAGCTCCATCGGCACGCCTCCTCGATGGTCAGGCCACCGGCGGTAACTGCCACCGCACATGCTGTCGACATGCTCCCAGCGCTGGTTCTGACTGTGCCATTGCGTCTGCAGCATCATGCTCTGCCTAGGGTCCGTGTCTCTTGCTGCGTGGCACTGTTTGGCATCGTGGACCGTTGTAGGCACTGCCTGGGATCGGGCAGCCGCTCTTTTTGCTCTTTGCTCTTAACTCTTTGCTGCTATTTTTCTAGCTGATTCTGACCGCACGACTGCGTTTGTAGTGTCGGTGTTATGGTATGGTCCAGTGTTTAGGCAGAACGGACGACGCCCGGGTTTTGGGCTGTCGGGCGTCTGGCAGGGCTCACCGAGAAAACCCTGCCTGCCAGAAAATAGGTTTAGGACTGATTTCTGATTGGCTGGTTAGCTAAGTAACAAGTTCTACACTAGTGGGGGGGAGCTAGAACTTGGAGGGGTCTCCCATTGTTGCTCATTCTTCATTCCTAATCAGTCACTTTCAGTTTTCAGCTGCTTTTTGGCGCTAACACTGGCGCGCGTCTCAGAGTAACAAACCCAGAGCTTTCAGACTTAGTCTCTAGAGCAGCAGACTAAGGGAGTAGCAGACTTAAGCAACTAGCGTGGAAACCCGCACACTGCATCAACAACGCCGCTGCCCCAACCTGCTGCCTAGTTTTTTCTGTTTTGGTATCAGAGCTTGAGCGTAGCAGCAGCAGCAGAAGACTGACGTACAGGTGCCAGACAACGCCGGCGGACCCCCATACGCGCCAATGCAAGGGAAATGCTGTCGGATTTTTTCCAACAGCATTGACCCGCCTGGTAGCGGCGTCAGATTTTTTCCCACGGCCAATGGGCCAGGGGAAATGCTGCCGGATTTTTTCCGGCAGTACAAACCCCCATGCGTGATGCGAGGAGATGAGCGACAGGCTGCGTCCGACACGTGCATGCAATGACGCACGTGGCGATGTCACCCAGGTGCAGTGACTGGTACTAGCAATCAGCAACAGCAGCAGCGACAGGCAACTGTAGCGAGCAGTGGGAGCAGCAGCCAGCAGCGGTTGCGTGTAGCAACGGCAGCCGGAAGCAGCAGCAGCTCGCAGCAGCTCGCAACAACCAGCAGCAGCAGCAGCTCACAACTGCAGCAGCAGCTCGTAGCAGCAAGAGGCAGTGGCAACCAGCAACAACAGCAGCTTGCAGCAGCAGTAGCAACGGCAGCAAGCAGAAGCTACAGTAGTGAGCAGCAGCAGCAGCAGCAAGCTACAGCAGCTACAGCAGCAAGCAGTAGCAGCTGGAGCAGCAGCAGCCGGCTGCAGCAGCAGCAGCTGCGAGCCAAAGCAGCTGCTACGAGCTGCTGCCGAGTGCTGCTGGCAGTGAGAAGCAAGCTCGCTGCTCGTAGCTTGCTCTCCACAGCGAGCAGTAAGGCTCCCTAGGCTAGAAGAGAAGGAAGAAAAAAAAGGCTGAAAAAAGAAACAAAAATCCCCCATCCCAGCAGCAGCTGCTATAGCTGCTGCAGTAGCCGTAACACCCGCAGCAGCATGTAGCAGTAGCAAGAGTAACTGCTACAACAGCAGCCATAGCAGCAACAGTAACCAGAGTAACAACAACAGAAGTGGAAGCAAGAGCAACAGCAGTGGCATCAACAATAGCAATCGTTGTAGCTGTGTAGTAGCGGCCCTCACCATAGCCGCTATTGACGTCAGCATCCAGCTAGTGACGTCACTGCTGACATCACTGCTTACGTCATCAACAGAGAAACAAAGAAAAAGGGCGGAAGGTTGGGGAAGACACTTTATTCTAGCAGCAGCAACAGATTATGTTGCAACAGTTGCTGCCACGAGCTGTCCTAGGCTGTCGTCACTGCTGACATCAGCAGCACATAAAACACAAAAAAAATCAAAGAGAAGGGGGCACCAAAACCATGGCTCACAACCCTAGTGAGGAGGGTTCCTCCTCCTTTGGGGGGAGCCCCAAGGGGGCTACCCCCCCTTCTTTTTGCAGCAGCTACAACAGCTACAACAGAAGTAGCAGCACCAGCAACAAAAGCAAGACCAGGAACGGCAGCAGCTGCCGCTCCAACAACAACAGCAGCATCAGCAGCAGTAGTTGCAGCAACAGCAGCAGTAGCAGAATGCAGCAGAAGCAGCAGCAGCCCACAGCCGTCGTCGTCGGCACCCCTGACCCCCTGAGTAACATTCAGCAACAGCTCGCCGCCCTGACGCAACAACTTGCACCACTGCAGCCACTGGCCTCACAGACCGCCACCAATGCCCCTCCGCCGTTCATTCCTCCTAGACACACCAACCCCGCTATGTCTGCTGCCACGCATTACCTTACGCAACAGCAGACTCAGCACCAGCGGTAGAGAGTGGTCGTCGTCCTTAGCCCCACTCTGGGCGCCATCCATAGGCAAAAGGACTTTGAGACACCGTCCCCGGGCTTTAGGCCGGCGAGCATTTCCAAAGCTGGGAGCTCAGCTTCCACATCTGGGCACAGGGTGAGGGTCTGTGGGCATACTACACCCTCCCGTACAACTCCACTCAGGCCGACCAGCTGTATGACGTCAGTCGCGTTGTACGTGCCCTCGTCCCCGTCGCTCCTCCGGCTTCTTGCCTAGCCCTAGAGCCCTTTCTCGGCGACTTTACCACTGGCGGCACCCCAGACCTTGCAGCCGTGTGGCACATCCTTACTTGTCCCCATCGCCTGTCTAGTGACATTGAGACGAGCCGGCTGTTGCAGGAGTTCAACTCCCTGCACATGGAGGAGACCGAGACAGTCACTGCGTACTGGCAGCGAGCTGAGGACATCCTTCGCCGCCTAGGCACCTCTACTCCACCCCCTCTGACCGCGCTCCTCACCATCAAGCGCGGTACCACCAGCACGTACACGGACGTCTTCATTCACTACTCCCAGGATGTCCCCTCCATCATGGCGGCTCAGGGCACTCTCATGCCCTGGGCATACGAGCTCTTCCTCAGGATTGAGGAAGCTCACCTGGAATCTTGTCTCTAGCACACAGAGGCCCTCGCCTCCCCTGCCATCGTAGGAGAGGCGAGGGCCTCCCCTGCGATGGCAGGGGAGGCCCGCAGCCACTTCTTCCGCCACCAGCTCCTTGTCGCCGGGGAAGAAGAAGCGCCGGAGCAAAAAGGGCAAGGGTCAGCAGTAGTAGCAGCAAAAACAATGGTTGACTGGGTCCAGCAGTGGCTTGGTCTGCCACAACTGTGGCCAGCCAGGGCACGGGTGGTACACGTGCCTGCTACTGACGGATGAGGCGTGCATCATTGTCACCATGCGTCGCTAGCGGGAGCGCCGTCTTGCCTCTTCCGCCATAGCTGTTGCCACCCCTCACGCCTTGACCCCGTCCAGCGGCTCCAATGCTCCGACCGCAACACCGATTCCGCAGACGCCAGCTCCTCAGCAGTACCATCTGCAGCCGTCGGTGCCTCCATTCCCTTCACTAGGACAGTCCTACTTCTATCCGGGCTCCGGTGCCATCACTCCGCACTCAGTCTACACTCCCGGGCCGTCCACGTGCGAGCGTCAGATGGAGCAGTTCATTGCGCTTCAGCTTGACCTGCCTCGCCCTCCCCCCAGGGTAGTGCGAGTTGCATCACCTCGTGCTCGTCCCCATTGCCCTGCATGACTGAGCTTGAGCTGTGGTCATGTCTTACTTCCTCGTCTGTCTCGCCATCCCCTATGATTCCTATGCCCCCTTTCGTGACGACGTCGCGTGGCTTGATGATTGGCAGTCTCGGTTCGTGCCCCCTTCCTCTACATCCGCGTCACTCCCTTGCTACCATGTGACTGTCAGTGATCTGTCAACACCGGTCCAGGTCCCTGCCGAGACTTGGATAATCGACTCGGGAGCCACACATCACATGACGGCCTCTTGCAAGGCCTTTAGTATGCTTGGTCCTGTTGGCGATGTCTCCGGGGTCCGGACGGGCTCCGGACAGGTGTTACTTGTCCGCGGTGTCGGCGTCGTTCGTTTCCGTGGTCCTGCCGATGATATCTTCTTGACCGATGTCCTCTTCGTCCCAGGTCTTGAGCTAAGCCTTCTGCCCGTTACTTCCCTTGACCGCATGAGCATGGACGTTGTGCATTCCTGTGGTGTTGACACTGTGTCGTTACGTCCGTCTAGTCTTGTCGTTTTGCACGCCACCGCCCGTGGCAACCTGTGGCACGTACATCGTCTGTCCTCCTCTCCTTCTGTCCCCTCCTCCTCGGCCGCCACGGGCCATGTGTTCGTCACCAGCACGCTCTCTCCACACCACACCAGACTCTTGCACCGCCGCCTTTGCCACGTCCATTCTGCTGTCATAGACAGCATGCTCTACACCCAGCCAGCCAAAGGCCTTGGCCCGGAGACATTCCCTCTCCCGTGCCCCACAGAGTGCGTTGATTGCACTCAGGGCAAGATGTACCGGTCCACATACCCTATGTTCTCCTCCCGTGCATCCGGCCCTCTAGACCTGGTCCGTTCCGATGTCTTGGGTCCTCTCCCTACCGAGTCTTTTGGAGAGCACGGCCGTTATGCCCTCACAGACAACTACTCTCACTACCGCTGAGTCTTCTACCTTCGGCAGAAGAGAGATGTCGCCCGTGCCATTCAGGACTGGATTGTCCTTGCGGAGCGCAAGCGTGGTTGATCTCTTCGCCACTTTTGCTCCGATCGCGGTGGTGAGTACATGGGCGAGACCACGACTTTCTTTGCCTCCCGCGGTATCCACCACGAGACGTCCGCGCAATACACGCCCGCCCAGAACGGCGTCTCCAAGCGGTGGAACCGCACCATGGCTGACGCCATCCACACCATGCTGGTTGAGTTAGGCCTCTCCGATGGCTTCTATTTTGAAGCCATGGCCTACATGACGTGGGTCTCGAACTAGATTCCCCACGGACCCCTTCCTCGCCAGTCCACGTTGTACCAGCACTGGTGCGGTCAACGCGCCGACCTCCGCCCTGCTCGCATCTGGGACTGTGTGGCCATTCTCTAGCTGCTCGTCCCACAGCAAGGCGGCAAGCTCGTCCCCTGCTAGCGTCCTTGCACCTTTCTTGGTGTCTCTCGTTACTCCAAGGCTTGGCGGTTCTAGGATCCCTCAAGACAATGCATTGTCGAGTCCCGCGATGCCCTCTTCTTTGAGGAGCTGTTTTTGCGTGATCTCGTTTCCTCTGGCTCGACTGTGTCCCTCCCGTCGTGTGGGGGAGTGGTGAGTCCATTCTCCATCTTGCCACTTCTGGGAGGCACATCACTTCGTCCCTCCGAGCCAGCAGCCCCTGTCGCGCCCGCTGGCCTAGCCGAGCTAGCAGCCCTAGTCTCGCCCGCTGGACCCTCTGGGCCGGCGGCCCCAGTTGCGCCCGTTGGCCCTTCCGAGCCAGCAGCCCCAGTCGCATCCACCGGTCCCTCTGGGCCAGCCGCCCCAAGCGTGTCCACTGGTCCCTCCGGGCCAACCGTCCTAGTCGCGTCGAGTGGTCCCTCCAGGCCAGTCATCCCAGTCGCGTCCAGTGGTCCCTCTAGGCCAGTCACCCCACTCGTGTCCACCGGTCCCTCGAGGCCAGTTGCCCCAGTCGTGTCCACTGGTGCCTCCGGGCCAGCCGCCCCAGTCGCGTCCATTGGTCCCTCGAGGCCAGCTGCCCCAGTCGCGCTCGCCGGCCCCTTCGGGCCGGCGGCCCTAGTTGCGTCCGCTGGCCCCTCTGGGCTAGCACCCCAATCGCGTCTGCTGGCCCCTCTGGGCCAGCAACCCCAGTCGCGCCCGCTGGTCCCTCGAGGCCAGCAACCCCGTCCGCCTCTGTCGGCCCTTCAAGCTCGGTGCCATCTCTTGCCCTGTCGCACTACACGAGTGGCCGAGGCGGCAACCTCCGATCCAGACCATCAGTGTGCGTGCAGACCACAACACCTTCCCCAGTGGCGTCTCGACCCCGTGTTGCGCCACGTGTCTTTTCCACTCCCACGGTCGTGAGTGGGGATCCTGACACTAAGGCCCTTGGCCTGACCACTTCGGCCATCATTGCAGACCTTCATCCTGGCTCTACACTGGGCTATGCCATGCTTCATCACGAGCATCGGCATGCTGTCGTGGCTGTACTCGCACGCATCCCACCTGGAGCTCAAGATGCACACGCTCTCTTAGTTTGCTCCATAGCACGCCCGGAGGACCCAGCCACCCTACGCAAGGCTCGAGCCTCCCCTGAGGCCATATATTGGGATGCTGCCTGCGCTGACAAGCTCGTTGCTATCCGACAGCACCACGTGTATGACCTCGTCGATCTCCCTCAAGGTCGGAAGATCATTGGTGCCAAGTGGGTCTTTCGGCGCAAATGGAAGCCTGTCGGTTCCTTGGACAAGTACAAGGCCCACCTCGCAGCCAAAGGGTTTGTTCAGGTCCCTGGGGTTGATTACAGCCAGATCTTTGCCCCAGTTGGCTAGTTTTCCACGAGCTGGGTGCTCTTCAGCCTGGTTGCCCAGCATGGGTGGGAGCTGCATTAGATGGACGTGAGTAACGCCCTTCTCCATGGTTCACTAGAGGGTGAGGAGATCTACATGGTGCAACCTCCAGGCTTCAACGATGGAACTGGGAGAGTCAAGCGGTTGCGGAAGAACCTCTACGACCTGAAGTAGTTGCCTCGGTGCTGGAACCAGGATATCAGCAGCACGCTCCTTCGCGGCGGCTTTCAGCGTAGGACCGCTGCCCCCGCACTGTTTGTCAGCCCGCGAGGCCAGACCCTTGCCGCAGTCCTCGTCTACGTCGACGATCTCCTCATTGCGTCACCTGACGTGGGTGCCATCCAGCGTGTCAAGGACCTGCTGCACACCGCCTACCAGATGAAGGATCTCGGGTCTGCCCGAGTCTTCCTGGGCATGGAGCTCGAGCATGATGGCTCCCAGGGCATTCTGCACGTCCACCAGGTTGCCTATGTGTAGACCCTGCCCACTCGCTTTGCCAAGGACCTGACCCTCGTGCCCAGCGCATTTTCACCCATGTCACCTGATGGCCAGGTCAAGCTGAAGAGTCCTGACCCAGCCGTTGTGGTGGAGTCAGTTGACGTGACCACATATATGCGAGTCATCGGGTCACTGATGTTCCTGGCGACGACAACACTCAAGACATCGCGCTCGTCGTCAACCTCTTGGCTCAGTTTTCTCAGGAGCTGCGTTACCTCCACTTTGAGGCCACGATCCAAGTACTACACTACGTTGTCTCGACTCCTCGACGAGGTCTCATGTTCCGCCGCCAACCATCTGTCGTCGCGATGGGCTATACCGACACTGACTGGGCCGGCAGTCCAGACGGCAAGAGTGGCACGGGCTGGATTTTTCTGATCGGCGGCACGGCTGTGTCCTGGCGCACAGGCAAGCAGGGGTGTATTGCACGCAGCACTGCTCAGGCTGAATGCGTGGCCCTTCGCTCAGGCACGTGTGAGAGTGTGTGGTTGCGTCGTCTGCTGTCTGAGTTGCATTAGTCCGTTGCATCCATCACGTTGCATTGTGATAATGAGAGTGCGATGGCCATCACCGACAATGACGGCGTGCATCACACACGTACAAAGCACATCAACCTTAACTATCACTATGTGCGTTCACTGTTGCATGACGGCAACATCAGCATTGTGTGGGTTGAGACAACACGACAGCTGGCTGAATTCTTGACCAAGGCACTGAAGTGCGACTCGTTCAAGAAGGCTGTGATTTTGGTTGGCGTGCGTCCGTGAGTGGCTCTCTTTATCCCTGCCTGCATCTCTGCATGCCCTGGGGGAGTTTGGTTGTTGACCGTGTCCCTGTCCGTCAATGTGCACTACGCCTGTGAGTCATGGGGGAGTGTTGGTTTTTTCGCATCTCTCAGTATGCTCTGTTGTGTCCTCCCAGTATGTGGAGATCGGCGTGCGGATGACTGATGGTGAGACTCGACGTTGCTGGAGTGTCGTCCCATGGAGCTGATGCACGCTGAGGCCTACTGGCAGTTTGGTGAAGCCTCCTCCCTCCGGCGACGTGCTCAGCTCCATTGACAGGCGTCCTCGGTGGTCGGGCCGCCGACGGTCACTGCCACCACAGATGCTGTGGACATGCTCCCATCGCTGGTTCTGACTGTGCCATTGCGGCTTAAGCATCATGCTCTGCCTAGGATCCGTGTCTCTTGCTGCGTGGCACTGTTTGCCATCGTGGACCGTCGTAGGCACTGCCTGGGTTCGGGCTGCCATAACTCTTTGCTGCTACTTTTCTAGCCGATTCTGACCGCAGGACTGCGTTTGCAGCGTTGGTATTATGGTATGGTCCAAATTTCAGGCAGAACGAACAACGTCCGGGTTTTGAGTTGTCGGGCGTCTGGCAAGGCTTACCGAGAAGACCCTGCTTGCCAGAAAATAGGCTACACTTGCCGCATACCCACTGTCATCGCAACAAAAGGACGTCGTACCTAGTTTTCGCACAAAAAGAATAGGAGGGCCACTTTTCCAGGAAAATACGTATAACGTCCACAAAATGTACATAGCACTTCTAAGGGCCACTGTTTAAAACAAATACTTCAAACGTCCATTGTGCCAAAAAATCATATGGGGGTACTTCGAGAAAAGTGGGTACAGTGTGAATTTGTTTCCCACAATGGATGCGGCATGCATGACTTGAGGCGCTTCGAGGAAAGTGGGTACAACATGTATCTTTTGTGTAAAGTGAGTACCGTGCCAAAAAAGTGCAAGAAATGGCCAAGGAAAATTCGGAAGCCCAAACAGTGGGTATAGCGGAAATAGGCCGCAGAAAAATAGGTCTAGGACTATTTTCTGATTGGCTACTTAGTTGAGTAACAAGTTCTTGACTAGTTGGGGGGAGCTAGAACTTGGAGGGGTCTCCCATTGTTGCTTATTCTTCATTCCTAATCAGTTACTTTCAGTTTCCAGCTGCTTTCTTGCGCTAACACTGGTGCGCGCACTTCTGAGTAACAAACCAAGAGCTTCCAGACTTAGTCTGTAGAGCAGCGACTGAGGGGACAACAGACTTCAGCAACGAGCGTGGAAGCCCACACGCTGCATCAACAACGCTGCTACCCCAACCTGATGGCTAGCATTTTTGTCTTGGTATCGGAGACAGAACGTGGCAGCTACAGCAGAAGACTCACGTACAGGTGCCAGACAACGCCAGCGGACCTCCATACTTGCCAGTGCAGGGGAAATGCTGCCGCATTTTTTCGGCAGCATTGACCCGCCTGGTGGCGGCGTCAGAAATTTTCCCACGGCCACAGGGACAGGGGAAATGCTGATGTATTTTTCCGATAGCACTGACCCCCACGCTTGACGCGAGGAGGTGAGCGGCAGGCCACGTCAGTCGCTTGCTGGCGACGACCCACGCGACGATGTCATCCAGGTGTGACTGACAGCAACAGCCAGCAGCAGCAGCAACAGCTTGCAACGGCAGTGAGCAGTGGCAGCAGCAGCCAGAAGCAGCTGCACACAGCAGCAGCCGACAACAGCAGCAGCAGCGAGTAGCAGCTAATAGCATCAACAGCTCGTAGCAGCTTGTAGTAGCAGTCATCCGCGGTAGTAGCAGTAGTAGTAGCAGCTACAGCGGCAGCCAACAGTAGCAGTAGTTGCAGCTGCCCACAGCCCGCTGCTCGCTATGAGCAGCGAGCTGCTGGCAGCGAGCTTGCTGCTTGCAGTAGACAACAAGCAACAAGCAGTGAGTAGCGAGCAGCGAGCAGCCAGCTCACTGCTCTTGGCTCGTCCCTCGTAGCGAGCAGCGAGCTCGTAGTGATGAGCAACAAGATAAGAGACAAAAAAACGAGATCCCCACCCCGCTAGCAGCCACAACAATAGCTGCAGCAGAAGCAACAGTTGCAGAAGCAATAGCACTAGCAGCAACAGCAGCAGCAACAACAGTAGTAGCAATAGCGGCTATAGCCGTACAATAGCGGCTACATCAACTGCTGCTGATGTCAGCAGCCGTCCACTGACGTCACTACTGACGTCATCAACAACACAAGAAAAAGAACAAAGCAGTAACCCTAAACACACCGTTGTAGCATCTGCCGACGTGAGCCATCCTCAACTGACGTCACTACTGACATCAACATCACACAAAAGAGACAAAAAACACAAAAAAAAACAAAAATAAGGGAGAAGAGAGGCACCATAATCCACTATGACTAATAGCCCCTCTGAGGAGGGGTCCTCCTCTGTTGGGGCGATCCCAAACCCCCCTTTCTTGCAGCTGTTGCAGCAGTTACAACAGCTGCAGCAACAGCGGCTGCAGCAACAGCAGTAACCACAGTAGTAGTATCAGCAGTATCAGCAACAGCAGCGGCAGCAAGAGCAGCAGCAGCAGCCCTCTGGCGTCGTTGGCAGCAACCCCGACCCCCTGGCTGCTCACCAGCAACAACTTGCTACCTTGACGTAGCAGCTTGCAACGCTGCAGCCATTGGCCTCCCACGTTGCCACCAGACTTTCCACCAGTGTGTTGCCACCATTTATTCCTCCAGAATACGCTAGCCTCGTTGTGTCCGCCGCCACGCATTACCTAGCGCAGCAGCAGACTCAGTGCCAGCGGCAGACGGTGACCTCCGTCCTTGGCCCCACTCTGGGTGCCGGCCGCAGGCAGAAGGACTTTGAGACGCCGCCTCCGCCGTTTCAGGCCGGCAAGTAGTTCCGGAGCTGGGAGCTGAGCTTCCGGATCTGGGTGCAGGGTGAGGGGTTGTGGGCATACTACACCCTCCTGTATGACCCCAACCAGGCCGACCAGTTGTATGACGCTGGCCGCGCCGCACGTGCTCTCGTCCCCATCGCCCCTCCGGCTTCACGCCTGGCCCTAGAGCCTTTCCTTGGCAAATTCACCGCTGGCGCCATCCCAGACCCTGCAGCCGCGTGGTACGTCCTTACTCGTCCCCATGGCCTGTTCAGCGAGGCTGAGACCAGCCGTCTGCTGCGGGAGTTCAACTCCCTACACATGGGAGAGACTGAGACGGTCATCGCCTACTGGCAGCGGACGGAGGACATCCTTTTTTGGCTCGACAAGTCTGCCCCACACCCTCTGGCTGCGCTCCTCACCATCAAGCGCGGCGGCACCGACGTGTACGCGGACTTCTTCATACACTACTCCCAGGACGTCCTCTCTACCATGGCGGCCCAGGGCACCCTCATGCCTTGGGCATATGAGCTCTTCCTCTGGATTGAGGAAGCTCGTATAGAGTCCCGACTCCAGTGCACGGAGGCTCTCGCCTCCCCTGCCATCGCCTCCACGGTCGTCGCTTCCCCCGCCGCAGCTACCTCATCGTCTTCTGGGAAGGAGAAGCATCGCAACAAGAGAGGCAAGGGTCTGTCGCAGCAGCAGCAGTAGCCGTCGACCGTCGCGGTGGTGGCTCAATCTGCCACAACTGTGGCAAGCCCGGGCACGGGTGGTATACGTGCCCTCTCTTGACGGACAAGGCGCGCGTCATCACCACCATGCGTCACCAGCGGGAGTGCCGTCTTGCCTCTGCGGTTCCTACCGTCGGCCCTGATACCTCAGCCTTATGCAGCAGCTCCGCCACTACGACACCTCCGCAAGTCCAGCAGACACCCGCGACACAGCAGTACCATCCGCAGCCGTTGACGCCTCTGTTTCCTTCACCGGCACAGTCCTCCTCCTACCTGGGCTCCGCTGCCATCGCTCCACACTCGGTCTACACTCCCGGGCTGTCCTCCCGTGAGCGTCAGCTGGAGCAGTTCATCGCGCTTCAGCTCGGCCTGCCTCGCCCTCCCCCCAAGGAAGTGTGAGTTGCGTCACTTCCTGCTCTCCTGCATAGCCTTACATGACTAAGACTGAGCTATGGTCGTGTCCCGTTTCCTCGTCTGTCTCATCATCTCCCGTGGTCTCCTCTACCCTCTTCCATGACGACATTGCGTGGCTTGATGATGGGCAGTCCCCGTTCGCAACCCCTTCCACCGCGTCCGCGTCTCTTGCTTCCTGCCATGTGACCGTTAGCGATCTGTTGACCCCAGTCCAAGACCCTCCTGAGACCTGGATCATCGACTCCGGGGCCACACATCACATGACGGCTCTCCGTGAGGCCTTTAGCATGCTCGGTCCTGTTGGCGATGTCTCCGGTGTCCGGAAGGGCTCCGCACAGGTGTTGCCTATCAGCAAAGTCGGTGTCGTTTGTTTCTGTGGTCCTGCCGGTGATGTCTTTCTGACCGATGTCCTCTTCCTCCCAGGTCTCGAGCTCAACCTCCTATCCGTCACCGCCCTTGACCGCATGAGCATGGACGTTGTGCACTCGTGTGATGTTGGCACGATGTTGTTGCGTCCGTCTGGTCTTGTCGTACTGCACGCCACCGCCCGTGGGAACCTGTGACATGTACCTCATCTGTCCTCCTCTCCTTCAACTTCCTCCCCGTCGGCCGCCATAGGCCATGTGTTTTTCACCAGCACGCTCTGTCCTTAGCACACCCACCTCTTACACCGCCACCTTTGCCACGTCTACTTTGCTACCGCTCATAGCATGCTCCGCACCCAGCCGGCCAAGGGCCTTGACCCGGAGACTTTCCCTCTCCCATGCCCCATAGAGTGCATTGATTGCGCTCAAGGCAAGATGCACCGGTCCACATACCCTTTGTCTTCCTCCCGTGCATCTGCCCCTCTCAACCTGGTCCATTCTCACGTCATGGGCCCTCTTTCCACTCAGTCCGTCGGAGAGCATGGTCGCTATGTCCTCACCCTCACTAACAACTATTCTCGCTACTGCTGGGTCTTTTGCCTTCGACAGAAAAATGACATCGCTCGCTCCATCCAGGAATGGCTTGTCCTTGCGGAGCGCGAGTGTGGTCCCTGTCTTCGCCGCTTTTGCTCTGATCTCAGTGGTGAGTACATGGGTGAGACCACGACCATTCTCGCTTCCCGCGGTATCCACCATGAGATGTTTGCGCCCTACACGCCCGCCCAGACCAATGTCTCCAAACGGTGGAACCGCACCATGGCCGACGTCGTCCGCACCATGCGGGTCGAGTCTGGTCTCTCCGATGGCTTCTCTTTTGAAGCCATGGCCTACATGACATGGGTCTGGAACCGGATTCCCCATGGTCCCCTTCCACGCTAGTCCACGCCGTACCAGCATTGGTGCGGCCCAGCACGCTGACCTCCGCCCAGCTCGCGTCTGGAACTGCGTGGCCATTGTGTCGCTGCCCACCTCCCAGCAAGGCGGCAAGCTCACCCCCCGCGGACATCCCTGGACCTTCCTCAGTGTCTATCGTTAGTCCAAGGCCTGGCTCTTCTAGAATCCATCCCGGCACCGCATCGTCGAGTCCCGAGATGCCCTCTTCTTCGAGGACCTATTTCCCCGCGATCTCATTTGCTTGGGCTCATCCGTGTCTATCCCGTTGTGTGGGAGAGTGGTGAACCGTTTTCCATCCTACCGCTTCCGGGTGACACATCCCTAAGCCCCTCCGAGCGGACAGCTCCAGTCGCGTCCACTGGCCCCTCCGAACCGGTAGCCCCAGTCGCGTCCACTGCCCCTCCCGGGCCAGCAGCCCTAGTCGCGTCCACTGGCCCCTCCGGGCAAGCAGCCCTAGTTCCGACCACTGGCTCCTCCGAGCAGGCAACCCCAGTCGCTGTCCACTGGCCTTTCCGAGCCGGCAACCCCAGTCGCGTCCACAGGCCCCTCCGGGCCAGCACTCCCAGTCGCGTCCGTTGGCCCCTCCGGGCCAGTAGCCCTAGTCGCGTCCACTGGCCCTTCCGGGCCGACAACCCCAGTCGCGCCCACTGGCCCCTGCGGGCCAGCAGCTCCAATCGCGTCCACTAGCCCCTCCGAGCCGGTAGCCACAGTTGCGTCCACTGGCCCCTCCGGGCCGGCAGCCCCAGTCGCGTCCACCGGCCCCTCTGGGCCAGTAGCACTTGTCGCGTCCACTGGCCCCTCCAGGCCGGTAGCCCAAGTTGCGTCCATTGGCCCCTCCGGGCCAGCAGCCCCGGTTGCATCCGTTTGCCCCTCCAGGCCAGCAGCGCCGTCCGCCTTCGTTGGCTCGTCGGACTCAGTGCCATCTCCTGCCCTGCCATGTTACACACGTGGCCCAGGCGGCAGCCTCCGACCCAGGCCGTCGGTAAGTGTGCAGATCGTGGCACCGCGCTTTGTGGCACCTCGGCCCCCTGTGGCTTCGCGTGTCTCCTCCACTCCCACGGTCGTGAGTGGGGATCCTGGCACCAAGGCCCTCAGCCTTACCACCTAGACCATCATTGCAGACCTTCACCCGAGTTCCGCACTGGGCTACGCCATGCTTCATCACGAGCATCGGCACGCTGTCGTGCCTGCACTCGCGCGCATCCCACCTGGAGATCAAGATGCGCACGCTCTCTCAGTCCGCTCCACAGCACGCCCAGAGGACCCAGCCACCCTGCGTGAGGTACGAGCCACTCCTGAGGCGGCACACTGGGATGGTGCCTGTGCCGATGAGCTCGCTGCCATCCGACAGGACCACGTGTACGACCTCGTCGACCTTCCTCCAAGTCGGAAGGCCATCGGCGCCAAGTAGGTCTTTCAGGGCAAGTGGAAACCCGACGGGTCCTTGGGCAAGTACAAGGCCCGCTTCACAGCCAAGGGATTTTCCCAGATCCCTGGGGTCGATTACAACCAGATCTTTGCCCGAGTTGGTCGGTTCTCCACTAGCCGGGCGTTCTTCAGCCTGGTTACCCAGCATGGGTGGTAGCTGCATCAGATGGACATGAGCAATGCTTCTCTCCATGGCTCACTGGAGGGTGAGGAGCTTCGACGATGGCACTGGGAGAGTCTGGCGACTGCGGAAGGCCCTATATGGCTTGAAGCAGTCGCTTTGGTGCTGGAACCAAGAGATTAGCAGCAAGCTCCTTCGTGGTGGGCTCCAGCGCAGCACTGCTGACCCCACACTATTTGGCAGTCCACGAGGCCAGACTTTCCCTGTCGTTCTGGTTTTTGTCGACGATCTCCTCATCGCTTCGTCAGCCACGGCTGCCATCCAGCGTGTCAAGGACTTCTTGCACGCCGCGTACCAGATGAAGGATCTCGGATTTGCCCGAGTCTTCCTGGGCATGGAGCTCGAGCATGATTGCTCCCAGGGTGTTCTGCACATCCACCAGGCTGCCTATGTGCAGACTCTGTCCAATCGCTTTTGCAGAGGACCTGCCACTCATGCGGAGCGCATCCTCACCCATGTCACCTGATGGCCAGGTGAAGCTGAAGAGTCTTGACCCAACTGTTTTGGGGGAGCCAGTTGACGTGACCACGTACCTGCGAGTCATCGGATCATTGATGTTCCTAGCGACGACGACGCGCCCAAACATCGCGTTCGCCGTCAACCTCCAGGTCTAGTTCTCTCAAGAGACGCGTCACCTCCACTTCGAGGCCGCAATCCAAACACTGCGCTATGTCGTCTCGACTCCTCGGTGAGGTCTCATGTTCCGCCGCCAGCCGTCTATTGTTGTAATAGGCTACACTGACAGTGATTGGGCCTGCACCGTGGACGGTAAGATTCGCACAGGCTTCATCTTTCTGATTGGCGGCACAACTGTGCTCTAGTGCAGTGGCAAGCAAGGGAGCATTACACGCAGCACTGCTGAGGCTGAGTACGTTGTCCTTGGTTCAGGCGCGTGTGAGAATGTGTGGTTGCGTTGTCTGTTGTCCGAGTTGTGTTAGTCTGTCGCATCCATCACATTGCATTGTGACAATGAGAGTGCCATGGCCATTGCCAACAATGACGGCGTGCATTACACACGCACAAAGCACATCAACATTGAGTATCACTATGTGCGTTCGTTGTTGCATGATGTAGCATCAGCATTGTGTGAATTGAGACAGCACGACAGCTGGCCGACTTCATGACCAAGGCACAAAAGTGCGACTCGTTCAAGAAGGCTGTGAGTTAGATCGGCGTGCGTCTGTAAGTGCCTCTCTTTGCCCCCGCCTGCGTCGCTACGTGGCCAAGGGGAGTCTGGTTGTTGACTGTGTCTCTGCCCGCACATGTGCACTACGCCTGTGAGTCATGGGGGAGTGTTGGTTTTTGTGCATCTCTCATTGTACTCTGTTGTGTCCTCCCGGCTTGTGTACATTGGCGTGTAGATGACAGACGGTGAGACTTGACGCTGCTAGAGTGTCGCTCGCTGGAGCCGACGCACGCTGAGGCCCACTCACAGTTCGTTGGAGCCTCCTCCCTCCGGCGACGCACTCAGCTCCATCGGCAAGCCTCCTCGGCGGTCGGGCTGCAAGCGGTCACTGCCACTGCACATGCTGTCTACACCCACCTAGCGATGTTCCTGGTTGTGGCATTGCGTCTGCAGCATCATGTTGTGCCTAGGGTCCATGTCTCTTGCTGTGTCGCCATGTTTCGCATCACTCACTATCGTAGGCACTATCTGGGTTCGGGCAGCCGTAACTCTTTGTTGTTATTTTTCTAGCTGATTCTGACGGCACGACTGCGTTTGTAGCGTCGGTAGCATGGTATGGTCCGGTTTTCAGGTAAAACGGACGACGCCCGGATTCGGGCCATCGGGCGTCTGACAGGGCTCACCGAGAAAACCTTGCCTGCCAGAAAACATGTCTAGGACCATTTTGTGATTGGCTGGTTAGCTAAGTAACAAGTTCTACACTAGTGGGAGGGAGGTAGAACTTGGAGGGGTCTCCCATTGTTGCTTTTTCTTCATTCCTAATCAATTATTTTCAGTTTCCAGCTGCTTTCTGGCGCTAACACTGGCGCGCGCACTTCAAAGTAACAAACCCAGAACTTCCAGACTTAGTCTCTAGAGCAGCAGACTTAATCAACGAGCGTGGAAGCCCGCACGGTGGATCAACAACGCTGCTGCCCCAACCTGTTGCCTAGCATTTCTGTCTAGTTCGAGACTCCCCATGCGTTGAAAGGGAACCCGCTGGACCCGGCTAACATAAGGCCTCAACAGGAGCCTGTGCGGAACTAAAACCCTAAAGCCCCAAATGTATTTTGGGGAAGGGTTTGATGGAGGTTTGGCTGTTGAAAGAATGGGCTTGCGTGTACAAAAAATTATCAAAAACGAAAAGAAAGGTGCTTTTGCTCAATCGCGAGGGAGCGATAACCCCTTTCCCCTTTTTTTTGACACGCAAACCCCCAAGTTTGATTCAGGGATTTATGTTTGGCGAGGGCGGAGCCCGTGCCAAACATTGAAAACCCTAAATTGCACTAGGAGGTTTGCGTGTAAAAAAAAACCAAAGGGATCATCATTCCCTAGCGATTCTCGCGTGGGAGCGATGTCCCCATGCACTTGTTTTTTGTTCGGCCGTCGACGCATGCCACAAGCGAGCATGATTTCGGGCTCGGCTTTTGAGGTTTTTTTTCATGGAGTTCTAATATGTTCATCGTTTCGGTCGATAGATCAGCGGTGTCCATAGTCGAAAACGTAATGACAGATTTGTCCAAAATCGAAAACGGAAAGCCGGCTGTGTCCATTGTCGTTGTGTCCATTGTCGCAAACAAAATGACAGCATTGCCCATAGTTTTCATCGAGCGAGCGAAAACAGGCACGGCTGACATACATTTCGTGCATATATCACATTCGATATGGATTTTGACTTCAAGCTTCGCCGGTCATCGCGAGCTCGCAAGGGAGTTTCGATGCGAGACCTCCCTGTGAGCTTGCGATGGCCCTGCCAACCCCCCCATCTAAATTAGGGGTTTGTCGTAGGTTTTGGG
>SZWC01023317.1:21370-31854 GCA_023375785.1 Penium margaritaceum | reverse complement strand
TGTGTGTGTATGTGTGTGTGTGTGTGTGTGTGTGTGTGTGTGGAGACTAGTGGAAAATTAACAATGTATTGGTAAGTCAGCACTTCAGCACCAATACCAACACCCTCCCTGGCTTCGCGTACTAAGAGCCACACAAGTGACCAGACATAACATGAGAGTGACGTAGAGGAAAACAAAGGATCGCAAGAGGGCAACAACATTGAGGCTTAATCGGGAGAAGAGGGTGCACGTGTCAAGCCAGCTGCGTGCACAACAAACTTGAACGAACCAGAGCCAAGTGTCTTGGTCAAGAAATCAGTTCACCTAGATTTTGTGTCCACCCATACAACCTTCACGAGAATGGCAGCAATGCACTCACGAACAAAGTGGTGCTCAACTTGGATATGCTTTGTGCGTGACGTTGGTTTTTGTCTCACATCTCTCACTTGTACTCACTTGTGTCCTCCCGGCTTGTCCACATTGGCCTGCAGATGACTGACGGCGAGACGCGATCCTGATGGAGTGTTGCCCGGTGGAGCCGACGCACGCTGAGCCTACACGCAGCTTGCTGGAGTCTCCTCCCTCCTTCGTGCTGAGCTCCATCGGCAGACCTCCTCGACAGTCGTGCCGCCGACAGGCATTGTCACTGCATTTGTTGTCTGCACATGTCCAGCACCGCATTTGACTGCGTTGTTGTGTTCATAGTGCTATGTCACACCTAGGATCCAAGTTTCATGATTTCGGACATTGTTGGTACCGGGGGTCAGCGTAGACGTTGCCTGTGTTTAGGCAACCATAACTCCTCATTGTTATTTTTCTACTTGAACTTGACCACACGACTGCGTTCACAGCGTGTGTATTATGGTGTGGTTCGGTTTTGAGGCAAAACGGACGACGCCCGGGCTTTTTGACTGTCGGTCGTGTGGCAGGGCTCACCGATAAAACCCTACTTGCCAGAAAATAGGTCGATTTTCTCATTGGCTGCTTAACTGGGTAACAAGCTGTAAAGGGCTGGGGGGAGAGCTAGAACTTGGAGGGGTCTCCCATTGTTGCTCATTCTTCATTCCTAACCAGTCACTTCCAGTTTTCAGCTGCTTTCTGGCGCTAACACTGGCGCGCGCGTTTCTGAGTAACAAATCCAGAGCACTCAGACTTAGACTCTAGAGCGGCAGACTGAGGGGACAGCAGACTAAGCAATGAGCGTGGAAGCCTGAACGCTGCATCAACAACGCCATTGCCCCAACTTGTGCTCTAGCATAGTTTCCAGCTTGGTATCAGAGCCAGAGCGTAGCAGTAGCAGTAGACGACTGCCAAATAGGTGCATCACTACGCCGACAGACCCCCAAACGCGCCAGTGTGGGGGAAATGCTGCCTGATTTTTTTCGGCAGCATTGACCCGCCTGGTGGCGGCGCCAGATTTTTTCCCACGGCCTTAGGGCCAGGGGAAATGCTGGCGGATTTTTTCCGGCAGCACTAACCCNGGTCGTGTGGCAGGGCTCACCGATAAAACCCTACTTGCCAGAAAATAGGTCGATTTTCTCATTGGCTGCTTAACTGGGTAACAAGCTGTAAAGGGCTGGGGGGAGAGCTAGAACTTGGAGGGGTCTCCCATTGTTGCTCATTCTTCATTCCTAACCAGTCACTTCCAGTTTTCAGCTGCTTTCTGGCGCTAACACTGGCGCGCGCGTTTCTGAGTAACAATTCCAGAGCACTCAGACTTAGACTCTAGAGCGGCAGACTGAGGGGACAGCAGACTAAGCAATGAGCGTGGAAGCCTGAACGCTGCATCAACAACGCCATTGCCCCAACTTGTGCTCTAGCATAGTTTCCAGCTTGGTATCAGAGCCAGAGCGTAGCAGTAGACGACTGCCAAATAGGTGCCTCACTACGCCGACAGACCCCCAAACGCGCCAGTGTGGGGGAAATGCTGCCTGATTTTTTTCGGCAGCATTGACCCGCCTGGTGGCGGCGCCAGATTTTTTCCCACGGCCTTAGGGCCAGGGGAAATGCTGGCGGATTTTTTCCGGCAGCACTAACCCCCACGCGTGACGCGAGGAGGTGAGCGGCAGGCCGCGTCAGGCACTTGCTGGCAATGACGCACGTGGCGTCGTCATCCAGGTGTAGTGACTGGCAGTTGCAGCAAGCAGCATCAGCAGCCTGCAGTAGTAGCAGAAGCTTGTAGTAGCGGCGAGTAGTGGCAGCAGCGGCTAGCTACAGCAGTGTGCATCAGCAGCAGCCGGCAGCAGTAGCAGCTCCTAGTACCTCGTAGCAGCAGCATCCCACAGCCGCAAGCAGCAGCAGCAGCAGCCAACAGCAGCAGCAGCAGCCAACAACAGCAGCTCGTAGTAGCAGCAGAAACAGCCCACAATAGTAGCACCAGTAGAAACAGGAGCGAGTAACAGTTGTACTTACGAGTAGTAGGCAAGAGCAGTTGGCAACAGCCAGTAGCAGCAACTACAGCAGTCGCCAGCAATAGCAACGGCTACAGTTGCTCACAGCTCGTTCCACGTAACGAGCAGCGAGCTGCAAGCATCAAGCTCGCTACTCGCAGCGAGAAGCGAGCAGCGAGCTCGCTGCTCAATACGAGCAGCTAGCTTGCTGTGACGAGTAGGGAAAGAAAAAAGGAACAAAAAACAATCCCCCACCAAAGAGCACGTAATAGCTCAGCTACAACAGCAGCAGTAACTGCAGCTACAACAGCAGCCGCAACAGCAGCAACAACAACAGCAACAGCAGCTGCTGCTACCACGACAACCATAGCAACAACAATAGTAGCAATTGCTACTGCAACAGCAGTCGCAACAATAGTAGCAGTAGCAACTGCAGCAGCACCAGCAGCCGTTGCTACCACAACAACCACAGCAGTTGTGACAGTAGCAGCAGCAGCAACTGCAGATGCAACAGCAGCCGTTGCATTAGGAGTAGTAGCAACTATAGCAGCAGCAGCCGCTACTGCCCCAACAGCAGTAGCGCCAGTAGTAGCAGCAACAGCGGTTGCAACAGTAGACCAGCAGCAGCAAGAGCAGCAATAGTAGTAGCTGCAGTAGTAGCAACAACTGCCCTACAGCTGATACTGTAGCGGCTTTAGCAACTACCACTGCTGACGTTGGCCTTCTTCAGCTGACGTCACCATTGACGTCACTGCTCACGTCACTACTGAAGTCATCAACAAGGAAATAAAAGAGTTTGATTTTACAACAGCAACCCTGCAGATAGCGTAGTAGTAGCTGTTGGTGACAACCATCTTAGGTTGACGTCAGTGTTGATGTCACTACTGGCATCAGCAGTATAGAAAACAAATAAAAAAGGGTACAAGGAGGGGAAACATGGCAGAGAACGAAGAGGGATCCTCCTCTGTTAGAGGACCCCCCTTCCTACAAGAGCTGCAGTAGTAGCAGCAGCAGCTGCTACCGCCGCTGCACCAGCAATAGGAATGGCAGAACAACAGCAGTAGTAGCAGCAGCAATAGCAGCAATAGTAGCAGCCGCAAAAACAGCAAGAGCAAGAGCAACAGCTGCAACAGCAGCAACAGCAGCAGTAGTAGCAGCCATAGTAGTAGTAGCAGCAGCTACATCAGCAGCAGCAGCAGCAGCCACAACAACAGCAGCAGCAACAGTAGCAACAGCAACAACACCAACATCCTGCAGGCTCTGCCATCGGTCATGCTGGCTCGATCCGCTTGCCGCTTTCCGCCAGCAACTCGCTATTATGATAGAGTAGCGAGCGACACTCCAGCTACTGCCGCCGCCGCCACAATAGCCATAGCAGTTGCTGCAGCAACTGCAACAATGTCAGCAAGCACCGTTTTTTCCACAAGGGTACGCGAGCCCGTACGGTCTCCAATGCCATGTAGTACCTGGCGCAGCAACACACCCAGTGCCAACAGTAGACGGTGCCGTCAGTCCTAGGCCCCACTCTGGGTGCCGGCCGCAGGCCAATGGACTTTGAAACCCCGTCGCCGCCGCTTGAGGCTGGCAACCACGGAGCTGGGAGCTCAGCTTCCGGATTTGGACACAGGGCGAGGGCTTGTGGCCCCACTATGTCCTGTCCTTCGACTCCACCCAGGCCGACCAGGCATATGAAGCCAGACGTGTTGTGTGTGTCCTTGTCCCTGTGGCCCCTCCAGCCGCACGCCTCGCCCTTGAGCCTTTCCTTGACGACCTCACCACTGGCGCACTCCCTCACCCGGTAGCAGCCAGACACGTACTCACACACCCTCATCGCCTATCCAGTGATGCTGAGACCAGCCGCCTGCGCCGGGATTTCAACTCCCTTTGCATGGGGGAGACCGAGACGGTCACTTCCTATTAGCAGCTCGCAGAGGACCTCTTGCGCCGCCTCGGAGACGCCGTGCCACCCCCTCTCTCCGTGCTCCTGACCATCAAGCACGACGCCACCGACCCCTTCTCCGACGTCTTCGTCCACTACTCCCAGGACATCCTCGCCGCGATGGCTACCCAGGATTCCTTCATGCCCTGGGTGTACGAGCTCTTCCTCCGCATCGGGAAAGGTGGTAAGGAGTCACACATCCATCGCACGGAGTCCCTAGCCTCTCCTACCGTTGCCTCACTGGTTGTTGCTGCCCCAACAGCAGGAGCCTCTTCCTGCGCCTCCTCGGCAGGCAAGAAGAAAAAGCGGGGCAAGAAGGGCAAGGGTCCTGAGCAGCAGATTGGCGAATCCGGCAACGCCAGCCTCGTCTGCCACAACTGTGGCCAGTCAGGACATGGGTGGTACACGTGTCTGCTCCCGACCGATGAGGCTCGCGTTATCGCCACCATGCGTCGCCAGCGAGTGCCGCCTTGCCACCACTACCGTGACCATCGCTGTTCCTGCCGCATCTACGCCGCTCGCGACGGCCCCACTGCAGCCTCCTCCGCAGCCGTCTGCGCCCGCTCCTCCTTCCCCGGTGTCTTCCTTCCCCCTCTTGGACTCTTACGCCGTCACACTGCAGTCGGTCTACTCCATCGAAGCCTCCGCCTGCGAGCACCAGCTGGAGCAGTTCATCACATTCCAGCTCGGCCTTCCTCGCCCTCCTCCCCAGGGAAGTGCGAGTTGCGTAGTTACTAGTTCCTCCCCACCTTGCGTGGCAAAGTCGGTGCTACGATCATGTCCTGTATCTCCGTCTATCCCGTCCTCTGGCGTGCCTTGCCCTCCTGCTCCTTTTTGTGATGATGTCATTTGGCTATATAACTGGCACTCCCGGTTCGCACCTCCGTCTACTTCGTCAGCGTGACTCGCCCATTGCCATGTGACTGTCAACGACTTGGCCACACCGGTCCAGGATCCGTCAGAGACCTGGATCATCGACTCCGGGGCCACGCATCACATGACGGCCTCGCGCGAGGCTTTCAGTGTTCTTGGTCCCTTTTGCTAGATGTCATTGGGGTTCGGACTGGTTCTGGTCAAGTGTTCCCCGTTCGTGGTGTCGATGTTGTTCATTTCTGTGGTCCAGCTGGTGATGTCTTCTTGACTGATGTTCTCTTCATCCCTAGCCTTGAGTTCAGCCTCCTATCTGTCACTACCCTTGATCAAATGAGCATGGACGTTCTGCATTTGCGTAATGTGGACACTGTGTTGTTGCGTCCGTCCGGTCGTGTCGTTTTGCATGCCACGGCCCGTGGCAACTTGTGGCACGTATCGCACCTGTCCGCTTCTACCTCTGTCCCCTCCTCGTCGGCCGATACTGGCCACATGTTTGTTAGTAGCACCCTGTCTCCACAGCACATGCGTCTCCTATATCGCCGCCTGTGTCACGTCCACTCTACCGCTGTTGATAGCATGCTATGACGCAGCCGACCTTGGGCCTTGATCTAGCCTCCTTTCCTCTGCAATGTCCCACCGAGTGTATTGATTGTGCTCAAGGGAAGATGCACCGTTCCACCTACCCCCTCTCTGCCTCTTGAGCATTTTACCCGCTCGACCTGGTTCACTCTGATGTCATGGGTCCCCTCCCGACAGAGTCAGTCGGCGAGCACGGTCGCTACGTCCTGACATTTACGGACAGTTATTCTCGCTATTGCCCAGTCTTTTGCCTTTGGCAGAAGAGCGACGTCGCTCCCACCATTAGGGACTGGCTTGTCCGTGCTGAACGCGAGTGTGGTCGCCCTCCTCGCCGCTTCCGTTTTGATCGTGGTGGTGAGTTTCTGGGGGAGACCACACTTTTCCTTGCCTCCCGTGGTTTCCATCGTGAGACGTCGACGCCTTACACGCGAGCCCAGAATGGCGTCTCTGAGCGATGGAACCGCACCATGGCCGACGCCGTCCACACCATGCGGGTCAAATTTGGCATCTCTGATGGCTTCTACTTTGAGGTCACGACCTACATGATGTGGGTCTGGAACCGGATTCCCCACGGACCCATTCCCCATCAGTCCATCCCATACCAGCACTGGTGTGGGGAACGTGCCGACCTGCGCCCAACTCGGGTCTGGGGCTGCGTCGCCATCGTGTGGTTGCTTGCCCCGCACCACGGTGGCAAGCTCGAACCTCGCGGTCGTCTGTGTACCTTCCTTGGCGTCTCGCATCAGTCGAAGGTATCGTTGAGTCCCGCGATGCCCTCTTCTTTGAGGACCTGTTTCCATGACCTTGTTCGCTCCGATGCGTCGACGTTCCTCCCGTCACGTGGGAGAGTGGTGGATCCATCCTCCATCCAGCCGTGTTCGGGCATTCCATCGTCTACAACCGGGGGTCCGTCCTTACCGGTTGCTCCATCCGTGTCCGCCAGCCCCTCAGGGCCGGCTGCCCTGTCTGTGTCCACCAGCCCCTCAAGGCTGGCTGTCCCATCTGTGTCCGCCACTCCCTCAGGGCCTGCAGCCCCGTCTCTATCCGCCAGCCCCTCAGAGCCGGCTGCCCTGTTCGTGTCCGCTAGTCCCTCAGGGCCGGCTGCCCCGTCTGTGTTTGCCAACCCCTCAGGGTCGGCTGTCCCGTCTGTTTCCGTCAGTCCCTCAGGGTCGGCTGCCCCGTCCATGTCCGCAAGTCCCTCCAGGCCGGCTACCTCGTCTGTGTCTGCCCGTCCCTCAGGGCCGGCTGCCCCCTCCGTGTCCGCCTGCCGCTTAGGGCCGGCTGCCTCATCTGCGTCCGACAGCCCCTCAGGGCCAACGGCCCCGTCCGTGTCCGCCAACCCCTTAGTTCCGGCTGCCCCATCCATGCCCGCCAGCCCCTCAGGGCCGGCTGCCCCGTCTGTGTCCGACAGCCCCTCAGGGCCGGCTGTCTCGTTTGCGCCTGCCTATCCCCCTGGAACGGCTGCCTCGCCCGTGTCCGCCAGTCCCTCAGGGCTGGCTGCTCCGCCCGTATCGGTGCGCAACACTCGTGGTCCGGGCGAGAGCCTCAGACCCAGGCCGATAGTGAGCACTCAAGCCGTCCCTTCACGTCCTCTCACTCCACAACCCCCCGTCATCCCACGAGGCTCCTCACCTTATGTCAGATCCACTCCCACACCCGTGAGTGGGGATCCCGGCACTAAGGCACTCGGTTTGGCCACATTTTTAGTCATTGACAATCTACATCCAAGGTCAGCTCTAGGCTAGGTCTTGCTCCATTAGGAGCACCGGTATGCCGTTGCAACCACACTTGCGCGGATACCACCAGGGGCGTAGGACACGCACGCCCTCACTGTCCGCCCCACTGAGCGACTGGAGGACCCTACCACCCTACGTGAGGCTCGGGCGTCTCTCGAGTTCGCTCACTGGGAGGCTGCATGCGCCGACGAGATTTTTGCCATTCGGCAGCATTACATTCATGATCCCGTCAACCTCTCCTCAGGCCGTAAGGCCATTGGCGCTAATGGGGTTCGTCGGCGAAAGTGGAAGCCAGATGGGTCCCTGGACAAGTACAAGGCCCGTCTCATAGCCAAGGGGTTTGCTCAGGTCCCTGGGATCGACTATGACCAAATCTTTGCCCCGATCGGTCGGTTCTCCACCAGCCGGGTGTTGTTCTGCCTAGTTTCCCAGCACGGGCGGGAACTGCATCACATGGATGTGAGCAATGCCTTCCTCCACGGCTTAGTGGAGGGCGAGGAGCTCTACATGGTGCAGCGTCCAAGCTTCGACGATGGCTGTGGCAAGGTCTGGAAGCTGCGGAAGGTCCTCTATGGCTTGAAGCAGTCACCGCGCTGTTGGAACCAGGAGATCAGTCGTACACTCTTTAGCGGCGGCCTCCTTCGCAGCTCTGCCGACGCCACAATATTCATCAATCTGCGAGGTCAGATTCTCGTCGTTGTTCTGGTCTATGTCGACGACCTGCTCATCGCATCGCCGAATGCAGCTGTCATCCAGTGGGTCAAGGACCTGCTGCACGCTGTCTACTAGATGAAGGAACTCGGGCCAGCACGAGTCTTTCTGGGCATGGAGCTTGAGCATGATTGCTCCGTGGGCATCCTGCATGTCCATCAGGCCGCCTACATCCAGACCCTGTCCGGGCGCTTCGCAGAGGACCTGCCCCTTGTGCTGAGAGCATCCTCACCCATGTTACGTGATGGTCAGGCGATGATCAAGAGTTCTGATCCAGTCGTGGTGGGGGAGCCAGTAGACGTGATCACGTATTTGCACTTCATTGGGTCACTGATGTTCTTGACGACGACGGCGCGTCCAGAAATTGCGTTTGCCATCAACCTCCTCGCACAGTTCTCTCAGGAGTCGCGTCACCTCCACTTTGAGGCCGTAATCCAAGTGATGCGCTACGTCATTTCTACCATACGGTAAGGCCTCATGTTCCATCGACAACCGTCCGTTGTGGCGACGGGATACACGGATAGTGACTGGGCCGGCACTCCAGACGGTAAGAGTCGTACTGGCTACATCTTCCTTATTGGCGGTACGGTTGTATCCTGGCGTAGCGGCAAGCAAGGCTGCATTGCGCACATCACTGCTAAGGCTGAATATGTGGCCCTTGGTCTGATGCATGTGAGAGCGTGTGGCTGCATCGCTTGTTGTCCGAGTTGTGCCAGTTAGTCCCGTCCATCACATTGCACTGTGATAAATGAGAGTACTATGGCCATTGTTGACAATGATGGCATGCACCACACTCGCACAAAGCACATCAATGTCGAGTATCACTATGTGCGTTTGTTGTTGCATGACGGCAGCATCAGCATTGTGTGGGTTGAGACAGCACGGTAGTTGGATGATTTATGGACCAAGGCACTTAAGCGTGACTCGTTCAAGAAGACTATGAGTGCAGTTGGTGTACGTCTGTGAGGTTCTCTCTCTCCCTGTCCACTTGGTCTCTGTGCTCTCTGCCCTTTCATGTGCACTACGTCTGTGAGTCATGGGGGAATGTTGGTTTTTGTCTCACATCTGTCACTTGTACTCTTCTGTGTCCTCTCAGCTTGTATACATCATCGTGCTGACGACTGACGGCGAGATGCGACACTGATGGAGTATCGCCTGGTGGAGCCGACGCACGCTGAGCCTACACATATCTTGCTGGAGCCTCCTTCCTCCTTCGTGCTCAGCTCCATTGGCAGACCTCGTCGGCATTCGTGCCGCCGACAGGCACTGTCACTGCATTTGTTGTTTGCACATGTCCAGTACCGCGTTTGATTGGGATGTTGCGTTCACAGTGCTATGTCATGCCTAGGGTCCAAGTTTCATGATTTTCTGACATTGTTGGTACCGGGGATCAGCGTAGAAGCTACCTGGGTTTAGGCAACCATAACTCCTGACTACTATTATTCTAGCTGATTCTGACTGCATGACTGCGTTTGCAACGTTTGTATTAGGGTATGGTCCAGTTTTGAGGCAAAACGGACGACACCTGGGTTTTGGGCTGTCGGCCGTCTGGCAGGGCTCACCAAGAAAATCTTGCCTGGCAGAAAATAGGTCTTTTTTCTGATTGGCTGGTTAGCTGAGTAACAAGCTCTAGAGAGCTGGGGGGGAGCTAGAATTTGGAGGGGTCTCCCATTGTTTCTCATTCTTCATTCCTAATCAGTCACTTCCAGTTTTCAGCTGCTTTCTGGTGCTAACACTTGCACGCACGTTTCCGAGTAACAAATCTAGAGCACTCAGACTTAGACTCTAGAGTGACAGACTGAGGGGGTAGTAGACTAAGCATCGAGCGTGGAAGCCCACACGCTGCATCAACATCGCCACTGCCACATTATGCGCTCTAGCATAGTTTCCAGCTTGTCGATGGTGCATGTTGTGATTTTGAGCAATGGGCTTTGTGCTTTGGTCTTCACAACGTAGAATGATGCAACGAATGGAAAAACCCAACTGCTGCGAGAGACGACAGAGCCAGACACTTTCACATGTACCTGAGCCGAGCGAGACATACTTGCATGCGCTGGAGCTGCGGGCAATGCAGCCTTGCTTGCCGCTTTTCCATGACACATCAATACCAACCCATGAAGACATAGGCTGATTGATTGCGTGTATCATTGTCATGTGCTAAGTCGCTATCAATGTAGCCATCGACAACTACGGAGGGTTGTGCTCGGTAGCAAAGCCCAATACGTGCTACCAAGAGTGCATATCGAACGAAACGAAGTGCAGCCTCAAGATGACACT
>SZWC01023315.1:0-25600 GCA_023375785.1 Penium margaritaceum | reverse complement strand
CACACACACACACACACACACACACACACACAGAGAGAGAGAGAGAGAGAGAGAGAGAGAGAGAGAGAGAGAGAGAGAGAGATCATCTATGTCCTTCCATTGGTTGACACATGGTTTTGTGAATGGCAAATTCATCTTGATTTTTTTTGTTACTTAATCTATCATAAAAAGGTTGACATACTACTTTTAAAATGACTATACACAAGAAAAATAAAAGAAATATTTGGGGCCATCACTCGTCACTTTCACTTGCATAATGGAAACAACACCATCTCCACTTGTTGCCTACTTCTTTTACTTTCTCCTTGTAGCATAAGGGAGGTATATGCTAAAGAAGTACATGATCATCCAAATATGGATGGTCATGTTGCTAAGCTTCTTGAGGAGCATAAGAACACGAGAAGGTTTTGCAACAAAGGGTGATCTTCCAAAAAGCACAAAAAACTGGATGAGCCAAATGAATTGAACCACACATAAAAGAAATGAGTCAATATGCAAGACTGAACGATTCGACGGAATCCTTAGCTGACTGGGAAAAACCACGGTGCGTGAGAGTCTCCGACGCTCAAGCCATCCCATCGAACCGTCGACAGTCTTAGGTGATCCCACTCAAGCCGCGTGGCTCCTTCGACCAATCGGCATGGTACTACCACGCAACACTCCACCCCACTAGGATTGAGAGCCGCCTAAGCATCTCCTGCAATCTCAATGTGGGATTTGAGCCCTGGAGCTTTGATACCAATGTTACAAATTTGACAGAATCCTTGGCCGACTAGGCCAAAACCGCTGTGCTTGAGGGTCTCCGACCCTTAAGCCATCTTATCTCATTGCCCACAGCCCTAGTCGACCCCACTCAAGCCATGCGCCTCCTTCGACCAGTTTGCGTGGCACAACCACGCTCCAAAACCCATCTCAAGAGGAGTAAGATTTGTAAAGATATTCATAAAACTCTGTGGAGAATCTAATGTTTTTTCGCCTCTTCAACACCAAATTCTCAGTAGATACTATCAATGCCCATGTTTAAGTTCCCTCTCGCACACTCCTAGTTGTGTGAGAAGTGAGGAATTCCTCATTGAGAAACTGCCCTGGGTGGTGACTATTCCAATGTGCCCCGAAGGGTCTTCATTTGTGTTCACGAATTTCTGTTGTGAGAGTTATGAGTCTAAGCGTGAGCTTTATGGTCGCCTCGGAGGTAATGTTTGTTGGATCTGAGCATAGTTGACGAGATAGTCTCTTTTGCAAAAGGAATAACACAATTTACATTTCTTTGACATAAACATGAAATGATGAGTTATAAGGCTAGTCACAAGCTTCCCAATCCAACAAACTGTGTGTAATTTGGTTAACTGTAGCTCAGGCTAGGTCATACAAAGTGGGACACCCCAATCCAGCCACTCAGTTGGCAGCACGCATGATGTCCACCTACTGAGGCGCACTCACAATTCAAAGATCCATCAGAATGCCTCTAGAGGCGCAGATATCCCTACACGTAGTGGCGATGCCACATGTATTTTTGGGGTCCACTTCGATGGGTTGATCATCAAGTTTGCTGATGGGGATTGATGTGGTTTAAAACTTGACGTGGACCTACAATCGGATTTGGAACGCAGTTCTCGAGTAGCAAACTATACTACTGAGTTTCAGAATCTCATACATGACTTTGGCTGAGTCCCTCAGTAACAACTTGCACTACTGGTTCTGGTGGATCTTGTCCATCGGACGCCTCGGCAGTCTTCCGGGGCTAAATTGCCAGATGGATTTTTGTTACTTGCTCCGGTGGATTTTTTATCGTCACTTTAACAGTGACTAACTCCTTGAGCAGCTGCGCACATCCCAACTTTGGAAACCCATATCTCCCTGGTTACGTGTTGGATTCCAATCAAAGAAGTTCCACCGGATTGAGCGACTTGTCAAATTTTTGGAATTTTAATCCAATCTAGATTTGGAGTAATCTTAAGGCAGCTACAGTAGAACTTGAGGATTTCCCCCCCTCAAGCGACTCTTAGACGCCTTCCTGTGTCGCCTCGGCCATGCTAATGGGAAAACATACAACATTCTTCCCCTTGAAGGTTCCATGCCCCCTGCTTCTACTTCCTCTCACTCATCGTTTTTTGCGCTATCTAGCCCTTATCAAATGGTCATCCTAAGTACAACCACGCTATTCACGTACCGATCCAGTGGTTGCGCTTTGGTCAAGCAATCCACAAGCATGTGAAGCATGCTGTAGTGTTGCAACACCACTTGTCCCTTCCCTACCATGTCCTGTACGTAATGATAATGACATAGGATGTGCTTTTTGCTCCTGTGCTCTGTCGGGTTGTTGGTCAGTGAGCCAGCGGCGGTGGTGTTATACTGTGCCATCAATTGCCCTTACTGCACCACACCTAGCTCCCCAAGCAACCTTTAAAGCCTCATGGTCTCCTTTACCAGTTTGGCCAACATGATGTAATTTGAATCTAATGTGGAGTTGAGGATGTAATCTTGCTTTCAGTGGACCATGAGACTACTGCACTTGTGAGGAAGAACACGTAGCGGGATGTGGACATCCACTTGTCTACATTGCCAGTGTAGTCTTCATCTGTGTAGTAGACCAGACGCAAAGGTTTCAAGCACCCTTTGCCGTCAAAGCTGAGGTACGTGTGCCATGTTGAGTGTACGTAGCTGAGGATGCGTTTGACCGCCTTCCAATGTATTGGTTATGGATCGACCACATACCTGCTCACTTGGCCTACCGTGTAAGAGAAGTGTGGTCAAGTCACCAGCATAACGTACATGAGACTGTCCATTGCCGATTGGTAGGGCACCACTGCCTTATCCTCCCACTTGTTTTTTGTTTGTGGTGCCATCGCCACACGAAGTTCATAAGTCATGGAGTCCGGATTGCCAACTGGTTTGCGGTCTTCCATGCTGTACCGCTTCAGCACCTCGACCACGTATTTGGATGGCCCCAACTCAAGTGTGCGCGCCCTCTGGTTCCGTGTAATGCTCACCTCAAGGTATTGATCCATCTTCCCCATGCACGACATGTGGAATCTGCTGATCATATACTCTCTAAGTCGCTGATGGCTCGGCAGGTCCAAACAACACAAAATCAGGTTGTCGACGGAGATGCTTGTCGCGTCGCATGTACACGGTATGATCTAACTCACAGTTCTCAAAGCTAGTTTGTGCCATAAAGCTGTGCATTTGTTGGTATCACAATTTGGGTTGTTGTTCTAGCCAGTATAAGGACTTCTGCAGCTTGCACACCTTGCCCTTCAATGACTCTACCCCCTTGGTACGTCCATGTAGATCTCTTTGTCTATTAAACCATTGAGGAAGACTGTCTTTACGTCTATTTTATGGAACTCCATGGCCTTTGCAATTGCCTCTACAAGGATCACCCAGATGCTTGTGAACTTGGCGACGTGATCAAACATCTCATCATAGTGCTATCCTTTATACAATGCGTACCCCTTTGCCATAAGCTGCGCCTTGCCTTTTTCAACCAACTTTTTCCTTGTAAACTTGGTCTTTGAGAACCACTTTGAACCAATGACCTCGGCATCTTTTGGCCCATCAACCAACTCCTACTTGTCATTCGTTTTCATGGAATTCGGGTTCAGTTTTATGGTTGTGTCCCATTGATCCCCTCCAAGCTATACGAGCACCTCTTGCATGATTGCTGACCTTGTTGATGCAGCTAACATGCACTATATCATGCCAATCCATCAATCGATGCTTACATACAAGTGTTTCCCTGCTTTTTGCTGCCTCCCACTACAGTGCAGCAATTTGGCAACGCCTTATTTCTCTATTGTAACCTTTCCAAAAAACGCACGCTTTAGTGAATCATTGACTAGACGGCTCCTCAATGATCTATCACAATCTGGCAAAGCGTTTCTCATATAAGTTGCGGGTCATGTGGATTTCCTACCGATGCGTGATGCATACTTTTCTGGGAGTGCATGCCTTGGCACCCTTTATGCCTCATCCGCTAGATCCTTCCTCTGGATCTCTACATCAGCTTGATCATCATTAGTATCCTCCAAGTTGGTTGCCACTGTTGGTGAAATGTTGCGTTCCGATGCCGCATCCTCCACTTTGGCGTCCGCCAAATCCTTCTTGTAGTCAATGAGGATGAACCACTCCCCCGTCTTTGGGGAGTCCACCAATCTCGAGTCATTGTTGTTGATGTAGCTCTGGTGTTTGTCAAACCCGACATCTTGGCTATTGTGTATCTCCTCCTTGCGAATTTCATAGATCCAGTATGCCTGATGCATGCTTGAATAGCCAAGGAAGAGATACAACTTTGCCCGCGGCTCTAGCTTGTTGTGGCACGGCTATGCAGCCTGGATCATCGTGTTTGCCTTGCACCTAGACACGTTTAGGTGTGCCACACTTGACTCCTGCCCGCTACAAACCTTGTATGGCGTCTTCCAGCTGCTCTTCCCCTTCAACACCACTATAGGAGCGTGGTTGATGGTGTAGCTTGCCGTATGCACAGCTTCCACCCATAAGTCATGCGGCAATTGCACATTCTCTAACATAGTCCGTACCATGTCCAGCAGGGTCACGTTTGTCTGCTCCGCCATGCCATTAGATTGAGGTAAACATGGAAATTTCCCCCCATTTGTGCTCTATTTCTTCATGTACCCGCTATAGCCCATGTACTCTCCATCGTTGTCAATTTGTAGTGCTATGGCTTTATGGCAAGTCTACCTTTACCCCTTGGTAACATACTCCTTCAACTAGTTGAGGACTTCGCCTTTTGGCTTCATGAAGTACATGTACAGTTTTCCGTTGTAGTCATCTACGAAGGTGAAAGATGACACATGCTGCTGTTTGACGCCATCTGGAAAGGGTCCAGACAAGTTGCTATGTACAACCTGCAACAAATCCGAGGAGCAATTCACTTTCTTGTTGAATGATCTATGCTGCACCTTGTCTTAAATGCAAGTCACACATTTTTTATGCATTGCTACATCTATCGCCTTTTCTGCACCATTGATGACAAGGCCACATATCAACTTGCGCTTTTCCATCTCCTTCACGACTATAGACGAGGAATGCCCCAATCATTAATGAATAGCTCTAGATGGGCTCCCCCTTCTTTGGCCAGGTTGACGAAACGCTCTTGTAATTCTATTGAATTTTTCACCGCAAGGATCACTTTAGTCTGCATGATGGAGAGGCCTCCCTCACACTTAGCCACCACCATGGTCTTGTTGCCACCATCCTTCCGCACTACTTCCCCCTTTCTTTTGTACAGCACCTCGTATCCCTTGTCGGTCAAGCGGCTGATACTTAGAATGTTAGCCGAGTTGAGTATATGCTACACATCCATGATGGCATGCTGCACCCATTTCCCACCAACCACCACCTCCATTTCCCATGTCTCCTCGGGTAGCCGCCAGGTCGACATCATTATTTGCAACCACCATGGAATTGCGAGACTTGTTTTAGTTGATGAACCTGACCATCTTGACCTGGGTGTTCTCCTCCGCTACGGAGTCAAGGCATAACCGGTTAGCCTCTTCAAGGTAGTGGTTTTGAGTGCTGTTGAGAATTTCCTTCTTGCCTCTGGTGTCCTTAGAGTCTGACTTTGTCTCCTCGAAGCACTCACGTATCTAGTGTCCCTCCTTGTCGCAGTTGTAGCACGTACCCTTCTTGGCGCCCTCCTTGTCGCCGCCACTTTTGCCACATCCCTTGTCCCAATTTGGACCATCATGCGTTTTGGTGACGACGGATGGTGAGGAAGACAAGGACTCCCCATAGCTCCATTGTCGTGCTTTGATGTGAATGTACTCTACAACCCCGCCATAGGTGAGCTTGGCCTCTGTCCATCCTAGCAATAGTCTGAGAGGGCTCAAACTATTAGGAAAGGTCACGAGGAGGGCCATCCCTTGCATACTCATGCCGTTCTTCCACCTCACAAAACTTCAGTATGATGCAAGTGACTCCACTTACTCTGTGGCGATGATGAAATAATCTCCCACCTCAATTCCCACCGAGAGGAGTCGCTTCATTGCAAAGATTTTGTTCTTCAACAAATTGGATTGATGGATAACATAGAGGTTTTGCCAAGCTTTGGCTGCCAGCTTACAGCCTTCGAAGTAGCCCCACTACGATTCAGCCGTACCGGACACCAATAGCATGAGCACCTTTATGTTCTTCTTTGCAAAGGCATCCTTCTGTGTCTTTTTCACTGTCGCTTCATCAAGTACTTTTATTCCCTTCATGACCTCCAACAACCCCTCATGAGCGAGGTGGAGCTCAAACTACCACCTGCATAGGCAAAAGCTTGAGCCACCTGCATGCTTAAGGATGGACTGAATCTCCTTCTGTGCCATTTGCAGAGTCTTCCACTCTTGTTCCTCAGAGTTTCTCGACAAATTTGTCCACAATTAAAATCCCTTCTGTTGCAAAAGACATAAGAGATATGAAGACCTGTTTGTGCTGTGGTCCCATAACCCTTCGTTGAGAAACCGCCCACGGGTGGTGGCGTTTTGAACATGTCTCGAAGGGTCTTCACTTATGCTCATGATTTCTTGTGTTAGTTCTAAGTGTAAGCATAAGCTTTATGGTCATCCTCATGCTATGTTTGTGGGATTTTAAGAGAATTGGGAGACAATCACTTCTGAAAAGGGAACAAGGCAAAAGAACTGGTTCTTCATTAGCTTTTTGACACGGACATGAATTGAGGAGTTGTAGGATCACCCAAAACTACCTAAGATTTGGTTTACTGTAGCTCCCTATAGGCCAGCCAAAGCACGACATCTTAATAGAACCTCTTAGTTAGCGGCATGCACACAAGAAAAACCCATCAAAATGCCTTTCTGGAGGTGCAAATGTCCCTACACGTAGTGGAAGCTCCCAATGTGCTTTTGGGTTTGTTTTGATGGGTTAATCATCAGGTTTGGTGATGGGGATTGATGTGGTTTGAAACCTAACCGCGGACTTGTGACCAAAATTCTAACGGTCCTTGATTAACAATAAGTACTACTAATCTTGAGATTATAAATCAACCTGCACTATTGGTTCCCGTAAATCATCGAAATCATCGGATGGACATATGTTACTCTTTTTGGTGGATTTTTCACCGGTACTCGAACCGCAACCAACTTCAAAGCCGTTGTGTATTTGTCGCTTATCTTTTGGAAACCCATATTTCCCTTGTTACATGCCCAAATTTAGTGAAACAAATTCCACCGCATTGAGAGACTTCTCAGCTTCTAGGAACTTCAATCCAATTTGAATTTGGAGGACCCTCTAAGTAGCCAGAGTAAATTGCAATGATATTTCCCCCTCAAGCTGCTTGTCTATGCTTCCCGATTGCACCACGAGCAGGACAATGGGCCAAGAAGTAATAGTCCTTGATTTTCACGTAGTTGTGGAGGGCCATTGAGGTTCTATAGTTGTATTTATCTAGTCAATGTTGGTAGGAGCACAACTATTGGTCAAAATATATGCCTTCAAGATGAAAAAAATTTCAATCTTGACATTTCATGTGAACCATTGGCAAAACTTTCCATTTTACTCAAGGAAATTCTTGACACTCCTTGTTCATGTATGGTTGATCACGGGAAAATCACCTAGTGGGGTTTGAGTGCTCTCTAGTAATGCGCTCGCACTGAGCAAGCGCACTGGAGTTCTAGTGTACTGAAATTATGTATTTACACATCGAGTATGTCCATATAGTAGCCCAACGAACTGGACCCCCCCCCATAAGGGTGGGGGTCTAGTTTTCCGTATAGGATGAAATCACGCACTGAGTGTGTTATCAGTGTAGTTTTGTATGGGGAATGAGCGCATTACCCTCACACACTAGCCCCACACACTTGACCCCTGTATAGGGGTGGAGGTCCAGTTTTCCATATAGAACAAAATCACACACTAAATGTGTGATCAGTGTTTTTTTGTGTGGGGAATGAGCGTAGTTCCCTCATCCACTAACCTTACACACTGACCCCCCATAACGGCGGGATTCCATCTTTCCATGGAGGAAAAATGGAATCACCCGTACACTAGCCCCACCCGCTAGACCCCCTTGTAGGGGAGGAGGTCTAGTTTTCTATTTAGGACAAAATCACGCACTGAGTACGCGATCAGTGTACATGTGTGTGGGGAACAAGAACATTGCACTAGCAAACCAGCCCCACGCACGGGACCCCCCATAGGGGTGGGGGTCAAGCTCTTCACATAGGGTTGAATAAGGTATTGAGTGCCTGATCAGTGTGCTTTTGTGTGGGGAACAAGCACACTTCCATCATACAATTGCCCAAGGCACTGACACCCCCATAGGGGAGGAGGTCCAGTTCTCCATATAGGACAAAATCATGCACTGAGTGCATGATCAGTGTATTTCTGTGTGGGGAACAAGCGCATAGCCCTCAGACACTAGCCCCATGCACTCGACCCCCCATAGGGGAGGAGGTCTAGTTGTCCATAGAAGACAAAAATCATGCACTTAGTGCGTGATGAGTGTAATCTTGTGTGGGGAACAAGAGCATCGCCCTCATACCCTAGCACCATGCACTAGACCCCCCCCCCCTCTAGGGATGGGGTTCCAATTTTCCATGTAGGATAACATCACGTAGTGAGTGTGTGATTAGTGTACTATGCTGTGGAAAATGAGTGCACTACACCCATACACTAGCCCAACGCATTGGACTACCCATAGGGGTGAAGGTGGAGCTTTCCATATAGGTCAAGATCACACACTAGACAATTACACTAGAAAACCAGTGTAGAAAAAGCCCCCATTAACCATACCCCTCCTTGCTTACTTCAAAAGTTTGAATTGTACCATAAATTCAGCAAACATTGGTCATGCATGTCAAGTTTGTATAGATTCCTACAGTGGGCTTTTCGGGTGATATGTTTCCGAAATCCAAGAACTTTGTAATCCAAGTGCAAAAACAATATGTGGAGGTTTCCTTTAAATAAGTTTACAATAAATTTTACTTGTAAAATATGTACTTTCATGCTTGCCCTCCTTAACTACGATACCTTGCCTTGTTTGTTGATTATGCTATGCTAGATTGTACAAGAAGGAATGATTGAGATGCCAAGGATCGTACACCGAGCTGTCACCACCAAGTTTTCATGATACATGACAACATTTTTTACATCATTTTCATATTAATTTATCTTCATATCAATTCATTTGTACATTATTCTAACGTGGATTTTATTGTTTTTCCTTCATCTTGTAGGTCCTTATTCTTTGGGACTAGGAGGTTATGTTTATGTGAGCATCAAACTAGATCCCATTCAAAAGTTTAACAAACAATATTCCTAAAATCCATCAAATCATCCCATTTGTTTCTAATTGTAATCTCTTCTCTTGATTTGGCTATGGTAGATGTTCATGGTCTCACATCTTGAATATGTCATCCATCTCTCTAATTTTCCATCAATTTTCCATGTATTCACCCAATATAGGCAACTCGCATGCAACAACTGCCTTATGATATGTGGTTGAATTAAAAACGCCAGGCATTCCCAAACATGAAAACAACATAAGCAAAAGGAGACTTTCCTTATTTGGACACATTGTATCAAGTTTATTGTGTACCTACAAGGCGTTTTTCACTAGTGTTATTATCATGCAAAACATATTGATTTCATTTGACCCTATTTTGATTGTACCTCGATTTCCAAGGCCTGGTTGTGTTAAAACTTTGTAGATAAAAGAGTTTCCATGTTGCTGATGAAGTGTTGTTAGATGTTATGGTGATTAAACTACAACATCTTTCTTCATACATACATGAAAACAACATTATTTTTATCATAATCATTATATTTTTTATCTAACATCTCATAAAAAAATCATTAAAATGTTAAATGGTCTCTACTTCATTTAGATAAATTGAAACTTTTAGTCACTTACTCTGACCCTTTCCATTACCATAAGCAAGGGATGACCTGTTGCCTAAGTATTAAGGAAAATTATGGGGTTTTAGTTTTCTTCATTATTGTGAGAGAGAGAGAGAGAGAGACAGAGAGAGAGAGAGAGAGAGAGAGAGAGAGAGAAGGAAAGAGAGAGGGAGAGAGAGAGAGATAAAGAGAGAGAGAGAGAAAGAGATAGAGGGAGAGATAGAGAGAGGGAGAGAGAGAGAGATAGAGAGAGAGAGAGAGAGAGAGAGAGATAGGGAGAGAGAGTTGAAAACATTGTGCATTGTTCATGCACACCTTACTTACTTAAGAAAACACGGAAGGCGCATGCCGTGCCTGATGTGAAGGATCCTCTTCAAATTCCTTTTATTCTTTTAAATTGAACCAAAGCATGAAAGATATGTGAGGAATATACAATACATTAATTTCATGTTTGATTTACAATTTCATTTCACGTCATTGCTCCTCGGGTAGAGGATCCAACAGTTATGTTTTACGCATTGAACATTTCAATGATCCATGAGGAAAATGCACGAATATGGTGTTTGTTGAATGAAGTCCTTTACATGAGTATGTTATCACTTTACCAAAGATAGGTGCAATTGATTGAGTAAGCACGTGATCATTCACCTGATAATCAACTCCAAGGTATCATTTACATCTCAAATTTTTTTTTTCATTGTCTTCTTGATGAAAACTTTCTTTTATGTTAAATATGAGAAGAATGTTTGTTCTTTCACAATTTTGACACATTTTTAGAATGACTCCTGGTAAATTTTAAGGGTCAAATGTTCGTTAGTATGTCTTAGGCTCATGAAAATCTGTTAAGATATATCCTTTCAAGGTTTTTTTAATCAAAATCCTCACACGCATGAACTATACTTCAATAAAACTAATCATCATATTTTACTGTTGTCTATTGTTATGATTCATCGTAACCTTCTTATGACTTCGGCTCTAGTTACTACTCACATTGGTACTACAATTGCTCTATGAATCTAAGTGAGGATGCCTTGCTTCTCTGATACATGAGAAGATGCTTAAAAGGTTCCTCGTCTACCACTGGTGAAATGGTAAAGCTTTCCAATGAGCTCATGCATGGTAAGGGTAAGGACAATAAGGATTATGTTTGGAGAGAAAAACATGGTCAAACATGTTCTAACATGTTCAGTGTGCACAAAGGACTTGCAATTAACAGTCACATTGGATTTGTAAATCTTTTGGCACATAACAATTGACATATGCCACAAGGCTAGTTCTGCAAAGAATCTAGCCCAAAACATTTGTCGTGGCCATGACTTAGTGCAAAAAAATTCAAGAAAGAACCATCTAAACCTACAAATTTGGAGTCTCTAGTCGTACACAACGGATTCACTTATGCACAGGTCTTTCATCGATTGGTAGAGACAAAACAAAGGAACATGCAAATTGAGCCTAAGGCTAATCAATCACAAAAATGATTTAGGGTGAATAAAAACAAGAGAATCCCATTGAAAGTGTCCTCAGCTACACATGTGGATGGATGGACAATCGCTAAATGGATGTATAATGCAAGTTGGGTCTGCATCAGGGGCGTGCTCATGCATGGACACAAGTGAGTGGTCATATCAAATGACTACTTGGTTGTATGTGGAGACGGGGACGATGCATCACAACACAAAGTAGTGAACAGGTTGGAGTTATGGGGTAAAACATGATTCAAAAACAAGAAAATGGTATGATTATTAATCAGCACAAAATGGACTTGAATGTTGGAAGTGCTAAGCACACATGTAGTGTAAAGGAAACAAGAATGAGAAATACTTGTTGTCTTGAGCTCTCTACTGAAGTAATGTATGAAGGAACTCAATGTAGAATTTGAGGCATTTTATATATTGTTGTTGTGATACCTTTTAAACGTTTTGTGCTGTGAAGAAGTTGAAACAAAATTACTATTTTTTTATATTGTCAATGTATTTGTGATACTTTGGTGGAAATGTCTAAAAAAGTAGTCATGCCTGTCAAACATTTTTAGGAGGGACACTAGAGTTCTAGACAGTAGACCATAATTCCCTTTACTAGACAATGTAAGAATCCAAAAGCCCTTCCATCATGGGGAACATATGTGAAGAATTAAACGCTTTTATGATGTACAAATGCATCTTGTTCCACCTGAAATGGTTCTTGATTCTCTTCATGGGTTTTTTCATAAGGTGAAATAGCTCGCTTATCCATACAAGACAAAGTTTGACCCTGATCCGTCCATCATTTGAAAGGTAAGCAACAATCCACCTGCCGCTTTGATGGAAAGCAACCATGCGTGCATTGTTTGGCAGGAAAGTAACCATGTGCCCTTCTTACCTTCACATACCAACGACTACTAGTACCGCCGTTAGATGTGTGGCATCGTGGGCACATTGTTCATTCTTTCAAGAGAACTTGCCTTTTGTGTTCCCATTCTTACTATGTACAATCATGTGCTACATGTCTAAGAATAGAAATTTTTGTTGTTACACTTTCATTCATAAAAGGTGGATCGGCGGTAAAGAAAACACGCCTTGCATGCGCTGATTCAAACATGTCCCCCAAACCTGAATGTGCACAAGCTACGACATCGCACTTAGGATCGTCTGCCCTTGCACGTGTGTAGTGAAAGTGGATTGGCTCCAAAACTCCTACATGTACAATGCATGGGTCAATGACATGCGTAGACAAAACAAAGATTCCTTGTCAGCATGACATGTAATAGACGCGACTTTGTGGCTTTTTCATTTGTGTTAGCAAACAATAGACAAGAGTAGATAAGGTCAGCCCCTCTTCCAGTGTCGATTCAATTCTCTGATGCAAAGTTGAGACCATGGTGGGGTTTTGTTTCTTAGCGCTAGAACGTCAACATGGCATTCTCTCTCGTAATCAAGCAAGGCGAGTTGAAGTGTAGGGAATTTCAAGCATGTATTGCACGAAGAAAGTGTCTTGATAACCATTGATGGCGCAATGGCACCCCAAACGTGGGCCTATTTTCAAAGGGCAAAGGATTTTGCCTCTACTTGGCTAGTGCGTTGACATTCTAGCCAGCCACAAAGACTTCCACCCTTCTCATGTGCCAAGGCACTGCCGCGCTCTCACCTCGCCCAGCCCCACGTACACGATGATAGGCAATCTTTGGCATTTAGGGTGGAATACTTGCTTCCTAGTTGGCCACGTTGGCCTCTTGCACAACATTTGTGTTTGCTCCTTCCAAACCAAAGCGGCGCAACCATGGTCGGCTAGTGGTACCCACGTCTACATGGTGGCACCTCATTGGCGAGATCGTGGTGCCACTAGCTGCACCACTTACTGCTCCTTCACTTGCTACACTTGTTGCACTTCCCATGGAACTACGCCCTCCACTAAGCACTACACCTGCCTCTCCACCTCTCGCGGCACCACGCGTTGCATGACACTCCGCCCCCGCCACTACACATCGCTCAGAACCACACGCTACAGAACCCAGTTCACCCACTGGTACACGTGCCGCTACACCTCCCCTATCACCATGCTCTACACATCTCATTTCACCCACCACTGAACCTCTTGCGGGACCACATGCTACAAGACTCGCTACACTTGCTAGTGCACCTACCATAACACCATGAGATACATAACCAAGTGCACTTACTATTGTACCTCTTTGTGCAGCTGAATCAGGTGCCCCTTTACCTCTTGTCCATGGAGTTCTTATAACACTCGCTCGAGCTGAGCCCCTTCCTCTATAAACAAGCTTTGTCAACTTTGAATCACATGTTGAAGAAGAACTCTTCGTTTGGCTAAATCAGGATTGGGAGTATAAAGAGTGGGAACGGCTTTTAGATGAAGAAATAGCGGAGAACATGCACCACTTTTGAATGGAGCCCCGCTCCTTAGACCAGACAAAGATCCCACCATACACATAGTCGTCTTGGAGCATGCACCGTGTATTCTATCATAGTTTTCCTCCAAGAACTTGTGAGTATTGTGCTAGCTCAGCTTTTGTCACAAAGTCCACTTGCATGCTCTCATCAGTCCACACGTTCATCACAATGATGTTCTATTCCCTCTTGCATTTTTATGCAAGTACTTTTGATAGCTCCCCCGATGGAACATCAAGGAAGAGGAAGGCCAACATTGACAAGCATGTGGAGGGCTAGAAGTTTTCTAACATGGCTTCCTGCAAGGCGGCGTTTAAGGAATACACTGTTGCCCACCACTCTCGGCTATTGTTGGTTTGTACCAAGCCGAGCCATAGTGATGTGTGCTATGTGGAGGCACTGACATGGGACTATGCGTGGAACATCACAGAGGTGGTAATCTCCAAGCTAGGCATAGTGAAAATCTCCCATCCTTTTTGAGGCCACAGCTGCACACCCACAATTGGGTATGGAAAGCCCATGCGAACAGCAAGGTGGATTCAAGGGAAGCTTTTGTGTGAGGTGGCTACGGATCCAAGAACACCACCGTTAGTGTTGCAAGCCATCATCGAGGAAGCAGATAGGGTGCAAGTCTTTAATTGCACCTAGTACCATGCGCCATTGATGGCTCAAGCTCAAGTGATGGGAGGCAAGGCCAAGTCCTTGCGGTAGTTCACGTCACTTTGAGGAGAGGTATGTAGGGCCCATGACCATACACTCATTGACGTTTGCTTCACAAATACTTATGTTGTGAACATAGAATAGGATGGGCAAGAGTAGAAAATGAGTCTCCCTACTGTGAACATGATTTCGGAATGAAGCCAACACATTCAATGATAAGCAAAATTTTCCTACCAATATTCATGATTTCTTAGGTTGCTATTGAGACATCCACTATTTCTTTTTGGTTTTCTTTGTGAACTTTGAAACATAACTTCTTTCTTTCTAGGAAGAAAGGTGATGTAAGAAAATCCATAGTGAAGTTCATCATAATAAAACTTGAATGTTACTTGCTTCTACTTGTTTGTTTCCAAGAAACCTCTTGTTTCCTATCACAACATATGTGTTACGCTGGCGGAAGTGAAATGGTTCATAGCTGAAAATGGAGCCTTTCATTTGTCACAAGATTGTGGTCAATTAATTATCTTTGAGAAGGAAAAAGCATACTTCATTGTTTTAGGTTTCAAAACTCGTCAATGTATATACAAATGGTGAGAGTGAGATAACGAGGCTCAGTCGTGACGTTTGGGTTCTTGGCCGTTCGCATGAGGCGACTCCGTGTTTTGATTTGTTGACGCGCGAAGTCCCTTGTTGGTCCAACAGGGGGCCTCAAGATTGAATAAAGGGTTTGCAAGGTTTCAAAAAGTCGCTCGAAAGAACTTCATCCGTGATCTTGAATCGTCGAGGATCGTCGAGAATACATTTTGACAAGTTTTTGGAAGTGACATGAAAGTGGTCGTCATCGCGCGAGGATTTCGGGGTACTCTAGGGAATGCCCTGTGAGCGCGGAAAAAGTGGCTGCAACTAAGACGCAATGTAGGTCGAGGGCGACGACAAAAAGAAAAGGGCAGCTTATAGGTTTTGCCTTCGTGTATTCCATTGGCATAACACTTCCCCTCCCTGTAGCCTTGACGTTCCGACGTGTTATCATTATGCGGACGTAATCGGGCTTTGTAGCCGTAGATGAGGTAATCGACATCTGAGAGTTCACTCTATAACACCCACATATTATGTGACATGTCATAGCTCTTTCATTTGGTCAGACATTGATCTTTGCCTCCTTGTTGCCTTAAGGACATCCTCAACTTCATACTCGTGGTTGCAGTCTAAATCATGGATGGCGTAGCAGGTGCCACACGTCCTGGAAAACATTTTGCCAGATCAACGTAGTGTTGAATTTTTCTAATGTGGAGACAGGGTGAATTTGCATGTTTTTGAGTTATCAGAGTTTTGCGACTATTGGAGTGCGCATCTCCAAGATTTCAAAAGGCTCTAACCACTAGGGTTTGAGCTCCCGATTGCTAAATCCATGGAGTTTGCATGTTGCGGAGTTGAGCAAGACCCTGTCACCCGTCTTGAACTCCTTGGTTTGTCGTTTTTTATCGGCTTGCCACTCCATAGTTGCTTGCTTTTGTGCAAGGGTTTGACGACTTTCCTCCTAGTTTGCAGAAACTCTTGCCGGTGACTGTTCATGACGAAGATGTTTCGCTCCGTCTGCAAATCGGTTGAGGTGGTTGGTTTTGCCTGTAATCCACCTTGAACAGTGTTTTCCTCGTTGCGACAGATGTTGTCAAATTTTATGCAAACCAGGCTACTAGTGACTTGACGACCCAGTCATTGTCGTGAGGTTTTCACAGGGTTAAGAGGAGTTGTTTGAGCATTTGGTAGATTTGTTCGGGTTGTCCATTTGCATGTGGATGGAATTTTCTTGAAATGTGAAGTGGACTACATACCACTGTATCGATTCTTGCCAAAACAGACTAGTGAACCGCACATCTTGATCGCTTGTGATGCATCACGGAATCCCATGCAATCAAACTTTGGTTAAGGAAGAGTCGTGCTGTTCCTTTGGAGGTTATACATGAAGTGGTTGGAATGAAGTGCACCATCGTTGAAAACCATTCAAAGACGACAATTACATAGTCAAACCCCTCTAGTTTGGCAAGCAAACCAGTCACAAAATCCATGGACATGTCGGTCCATGATTTCTATGGTATTAGAAATGGTTGTAATAGTCGGAATGGTTTAGTGTGTTGATTCTTCTATCGCTGACAAAGGTTATAGCTTTTTCAAAGGTTTGCTACATTAACCCCCATGTTGTCCCATTAGTAGTGCCTTTTAAGATTTTTCAGATTCTTCTTGGTTCAAAATGTGGCCTCCCAACCGGTGTCGTGGCATTCTTTGTGAAGCATGCGTTGTAGCTCCTAGAGTTTGGGGATGATGATCTTGTTTTTCAGCTTTCTTCACCAATAGGTGCTTGCGAAGTGGAATTTGTTTGTGTCATAGGCTTTGCGATCCTTGTAACTACATGTGAATAACGTTGCCACATATGGGTCTACTTGAATTTGTAGTGCATACACCATCATGAGATCGGGCTGGCGTCTTAGCGAGATCGTTGGATTTGTCTTCCTTTGTCGATACTCAATTTTGTAGTTGAAGTTGGACTCAAGGAACTCCATCAATCGAGTTTGTCTTTGGCTGAGGTTTGATTGCGTTTTCTGGTTCTTGAGGGTATGATGACCCGTTTGAACAACACATTCACGGAACTTTAAATAGGAGTGCCAGGTTGTGAAGGCATGAATAATCACGAGCATTTTTTTCTTGTTGATGACGTAGTTGAACTCTGCTCCTTGAAGCTTTGGCGACATGTACACAATGGGATGTTATCCATTGCTGTCTTGCAAGAGGACAGACTCCATTGCATGATCCGAGGCATTAGTGGCCATGATGTAGTGAACCGTTTTATTTTCCAATTGAAGGGTTGGCGCCAAGGTCAAAGCGTTACACAAAAACATGAAATCTTCTTGTTTGATATTTCCCCAATTCCACTCACAGTTTTAGCGGATGATGTCTGAAAGAGGCGTTGACATTCGAGGATAACCCTTTACAAACCTCTGGTAATTGTTGCAAAATCCAAGGAAAAATTGAGAGTCAAGTTCTTTTGTTGGAGTTGGCCAATCTGCAACCGTGGATAACATTTTTGGATCCATGGATATATGTCCACCGCCGATGATGTGACCACAAAACTCGATCAAGCATTGAACACATTCACATTTCAAGAGCTTTGTGTAGAACTTCTCCCACTGGAGGATGTAGATTACTTGTTGAAGATGTCGTTGATGATCCTTTAAAGTTCGATTGTACATGAGGATGTTGTCGAGTTATACCATGTAGAAACTGTCAAGGTACGGACTGAAAACGTTGTTCATTACTGCCACGAATGTTGTGGGGAGGCTTTTGAGTCCAAATGGTACACTTGTGAACTTAAAGTGACTGTAACGTGTTTGAAAGGCAGTTTTTACAAGAACCTCATTTGCGATGCAAATCTGGTGCTATCCGTTGCATAGGTCGATTTTGCTAAAAGTCTTTGCACCACGTAGTTGGTGAAAAAGCTCTTCCGCTCAAGGTGGAGGGTAGCGATTCTTGATTGTGATGTTGTTTAATGACAGGTGATCCACATACATGTGCATTTTGTCAGTTTTCGTTTTCACAAATAGGAATGATGCGGCGTATGGAGAGGAAGACGGTCGGATGAACCTTCGAGTCAACATGTCATCTAGATGTGGATTGAGCTTTATGAGTTCATGATCACTCATGTAGTAGTTCCCCTTAACAATTGGTGTGTAGCAGGGTTTGAGCCTAATCCGATGATTGATTCCGCGTTTTGGAGGGAGTTTGCTTGGTAAGTCTTTGGGGAATAACCATTCAAATTGTTTCAAAAGTTGAGCAAACTCCTTTGATATTGCGATTCTTGATGTTGATGAGGCTGATGAGGCTGATGCGTCAGCTATAACAATTGATTCGAAGCTTGTGCTGCTCAATTTGACGTTGACCAACCACGCCGAGGCCCCTCTCCGTAGATATCTTTTGGCCATTTGAAGTGAGATTGGTAGCCGTTGTGTTTTTGTGGTTATGGCCATAATTGTGGTGTCATTTTGAGCTATCATGTTGTCGCTTGTTGCACATAGGCTCAATTTTGGATGCTTCATGAGCAGCAAGAAGATCTGCTGCCTGCCACGTTTGACAATACTAGTGCCCCTGCTCTGGTCCATTTGGAAGATGCGGATGCTACACAAAATCTTTCCCAAGAATCACCTTGTAATTAGTCATTAGGTATGTTCTCTAGACGGTTATGTTTTGTGGTCCCCCAATCTATTGTCGTAATGGTTGCTTCAGACGATAGATGGGAAGTTATACGTAGATAGTTTATCCTTCCAAAGCGCCACGTTCATGCTTGAAACCCAGATTTTTAACCAGTTGATCAGATACAAAACTGTGAGATGCACCTCCATTCAGTAACTCCAACAAGATTTTCTAACTTTTGCAACCCCTCGTTTGCACTCTCAAGAGTATCGCAAGCTTGTTGTCCTCGTATCCCTTGTCAAATTTCCATATCTCAAGAACCCTTGTACTTGGCAATCGTAGGCGTTCGGGCAGGCAATCGTTCGGTGTAGGTTTTTTGGCGGGGGCAAGAGTTTTGTCGTCTACTTCGTACCTTGGCCGTTTCCTAGCTTTTCCCCTCCTTTTGATTTTTCTGCTGCTTCCCGCCCTTTTGGTTTTACCTGAGGTTGTTTCTTGCAATGAGTTTGATCTCTTTCTAGTTGTAGCAGGTATGTTGATCTCCTCGTTGCTTAACAACGTCAACTTCCATCGCACTTGAGTTCTCGAAGTTTTGCAACCAATGATCATATGTTTGTAAGAACTTACTCCTTCTCATAAGAACTTCCTCTTTGTCATTAGAACTTTGCAAAACATTGGCAATGTCTTTGGAGATGGGGACAAGAGAAGGTAAGCGGCTGTGCATGTGTTTGAGCATTGGATTTTTGTGAAATCTTACATATGAGTATTCGATCTTAGTTGATTGCCAATGTAGGTATGCCTTGTGTTGGTAGCTAAAATGTATTGTTTTCACAACTCTAGAAAATTGAAAACATGGTTAGAAATAAATCAATTGAAAAATGATGATGAGAGAACAAGTATTTGGAGTCATTGTCACACGAATGAATGATTCGGGGTTTGCAAATGAAGAGGTTTAAATTTTATCTTAGAATTGATAAAAAAGTTCTACTAATTTGTGCATGTTTTCATGGAGTAGTTTTTCAAATATGGAAATCTATGTATCCAACATTCAAAATGATGGTTTCCTTCGACTTTTGAGGAAAACAAGTTAATCTCATTGTTCCTTCATTGAACTTATGTTTCCTCCCCCCTGACCCCCACATTTGTGCAAGATCTTTTGGTTATGTCCCTATCCATTCTCTAATGTTGTACAAAGTGACTGATTAAGCATATGTTGAATTTGTTAGACAACATGCCTTGGGCGATGTATCTCACCAACAAGTAAGGCCCTTTGCAACTATGCAACATCCTTCGATTGTAACATTATGATTTTGAGATGCGGCATGGATGGACTGGGATACAAATTTGATGCATTACTTAACAAATTTTAGTGAGAATAGGGGACATGTCATTCCCCATAGCCAAGGTGAGTCCTTCAGTCATGAGGGCAATTAGCTTTTCATCCCATGCATTTCCATCACTTGTTACTTAATATCTCATCCTCTGGGGAGGAGGGGGGAGAGGGCAAATCGTAAATACAAGCTTATTTATTTTTTATGTCATTTCTTTTATGCTATCTATTCCCTTCATTTTAATTCTATAAGGATCCTTATCCCAAATCATACCTCCTTTTATATGTTTTCTTTTGCAAGAACGTGCTTATTCATGGGATCCCATAATGCGTGAGATGGTAGGGCCTTACAAGAACCTATGTTGGAGACAACTTATGGTTTCTTTGGTATCCAATAGGTAACCCTCCTTTCAGGATTGCACTCTCAAATGAATGCCTTCAATCAAGTGAGCACTACATAGTGGAGGCTATGACCCTTCAACTTCCTGCTGAAGGGTAGTTGGTCAACCACTTACTATAACCTCCAGCAACCTCCTGTTGACCCTTTAGCTACTAGTGCATCTTCAACTTCCAGTAGCCGCCAGTGACTCTTCATCCTTAGATGACTCTTCAGTTGACTTGGGTGGTCATGTAACCACTCAGGTGCTTATCTAACCACCCAGGTGGTTATGTTAGCACCCATGTGGTTATGCAACTACTTACAACCTTCAACGCCAAAGCTTCCAAGGAGGCCCTCTTCAGAATACTTAAGGGGATGATTCCATTCAGTCCATAATGCCTTGACAATCCTTCAGTCATCATGAGCTTCCTTGAGATTCCTACATAGTCTGCCTCTACAAGCCTCAACCCCTGACTTTGTAAGCCTATGTGTAAGGACACACCTCGTGCAAAGGCTTATGCCCTCTTCAGTGCAAGCTAGTGCCCTTGCAAGCTATCTTCTCCAAGTCTGGTTTTCCAGGGTAAATCTAACGGCATTTAGGGCGGGCACCCTACATGACCACAAGTTTGCACTTGCGGCTACATCCATGCAGCAGGTTCAGGGAACTCTTCATGTACTTCTCCATGTGATCTACTAATTCGTCAATGTATTTTAGATTCCACCGACCACGCCTTGCCCTTCTAGATTTCAGTCCTCTTTCACCCATCCACCTTACACAAATCTTAACAAAAAAAATTACAAACCCATCTTGTGCCTTTAGAAACGTCAGAACGGTTTTTTACCATTTCCTTAGAAGGTTCATAAGATTTTTGAGAGGGGGATCCAAAACACCCATTGTGTTGAAAGCTAGCGTGCTAGGCTTTGCTACCACAAGGTTGCGCTGGAGGCTGTGCAAAAGTTTAGCCTTAAAAACTTGAGTGTAGTTTTGCATAGGGTTTTAGATTGATTTGCATGGATAAAGTCGGGTTTGTTTCTTTGAAAAAATATACATGGGAGAGGCATTTTTGGTCGAGCATGATTAAGCTATTAGCCTTTTTCATCACAAACCAGCATTCAAGGATGTAAGGTTTTATGTTTGTTCGTGCTCCTCTAATGAAAATGTAGAAAACCATAATTTGACAAATGAGTTATGTCGATGAAAAAAGAAAGATAGGCTTATTGCTCGATGGCAATTCTTACAAGAATGGGGGGGACGAGAGGGTGGAGCCAAGCAAGGGTGGTGACAAATCAACCCCCTTCCTTTGCGTGAGCGGCGAGTACAGTCATCAATTAAGCATGGCCGTCAAAATGGGTATGGGTGTATTAACTTAGCATTTTGAATTCACCTTTTTTCTGTTCATGTTGAAAATGTATCAGCCATTACACCCACTCTCAATATTATGAAAACTAAAGCAGACGCGCTTGGGAACTTAGGTTGTATCTCATTGCTCTCGTTAAGATAAGGGTCAATTTCTTTCTCAGATAAGGATTTCATGTTTCATACTCTTAGGTTATTTGAATCGCACCATGTTTTCCTAGTTGTGTTGTCACATAATATATTTGCAATCGGTAGCCTTGATTAACTAGTGCTAGTTAATCCCTTTCTTACCAATGATATAGATTTTTTTTTAATCCTGAGAAACATGGATGAGACCTTCATTAACCATAAAATGTTATTATTTGAATCATATTTCTGGTTGATACTACAAGAGAGTTTTATCGGCAATCCTAAGCAAAATGCATATTGACTTAATTGAGATGTTTGATTAGTAAAGAATACAAATTTGGGATAAGTTTCATTGCTAGTAATCAACAAAACAAATAAAACGAAGGACAAAAATCATCTCAATTTCATTCCATTAACCTATCAATGGTTTAAAAATTTGACTTGCTTGAAGGAAGTTTCTTCATTGAGTTGAAATAGTTATTGCATAAAATGGAACTATACAAACAAACATCCTTGACAACGTTTTAATTTAATCACACATTTATTTAGTTAGCCTTTAGTAGTTTAAAAAATATAGAAATTAATACATGAAAAATGGAGCCTTTAATTAGTAAAATAATGTGGATCCAAAGAAAAATTAATAATCCAAATTGAAGATTCAATTAGTTAGTTATATGTTCAATAGAAATCTGAGAGAACACGTTCTTTAAGTTTTAAAAACTTCATTAAAAACGTTTTCTCAGACTAGAAATGAAAACGTTATGGAATAATCTATGAAAACTTAACAATGATGCAGAATGGTTTCAAATCGATTTAGAAGAATTATATTCGAAAAAAACTGGATTTTTGAGCGTTTTGTGTACATTTTGTTCATGAAGTTTTCTTCCCATAGCATTTCATTCATGAAAGCATGAGTTCAAAATACTACATTTGTACACAATTAAGCATTTATTGTACAAATTTTAGATCATTGTTAAATTCGAGATATTGTAATGTTAAAATTGTAAAATACATGTTATTGCTCATTTTGTTGGAAAGGTTTGATTCATGTTTTTTATTCATCTGAAAACTTCGTCAATTGATAAAACAATTAAAATTTCAATAAGTTGATGAAATCAAATGAAGTTGATTTTTTTTGGATCCAATGTTATGAGATGGTCAAATAAAAAATTACCCAAACGATCTTTTTCTTTTGGAAACATTTGCATAAAGTAGATCTAGATTAGGCTTAGGTTTGCGTCTAAAATGATTCTGTAGTATATGATTGACCTGGGATACTTGCAAAAATATTTGTAGGCTAAGAAAGGTCTCATGTATTGGTTAGAGAGGAAATTGGGGATTTTTTCATAGTCAGTGATGAAGGGATTCATATTATGCATCAGATGTACACTTCTGCCTAATCGTCTTGATTGGGCATTTTTTTAGTACGCAAACAGCCCATTGTGTAGGTAAACCTCGATATTTACTTTGACAGTTGAGCTCAAACCGACCTCTAATCCCGTGCGTATTGAATCTTCCTGACTCTTTGGACAAGTTTGACCACTCTTGTAAATCTTGGACAAAAGTATCACGACCTTTTGGTCGACTTTCCAACGGACCGAGAAGAAATTTGGATTTAAAAAGTTGTATCTCGCGTGTGCATGGTTGATTTTCGAATACCCCACATGTCTTGGCGGACTGTCTTGAATCCGACCAGTCACTATGCGACTCCGCAGGCATGCCCTATAATCATCGCAACGGCCACGACTATGCCTCACTCATTGATTAATCCATAGTTGTATGTATATACTTGATCTTTTCAACACTTGTCATGGACGTACACTTACTGCTTATTATAATTTACGTTTTCTGCTTCGCAACTCCTTTCTGTTCATCATCTACACTCGGTTTGGCATAAGATTTACATCTGCTCGGAGGTCGGGGCTACCGATTTTATATATTTTAGCTGAAAGGACAACTAAAATAAGTTCCAAGTCGACCCACCTAAGACAATAGAATGTAAAACCCGTTGCCAACGAAGCAGCCGACCCTTAGAATTATTGTAGATCGCAATTATTGCAGACATCCCAGCGTTGGAGGGGACCGCGTGAGGGATAGGAAGCAAGAGATTTCGAGAGAACCGGAAAGAGCCAGGAGAGGGACACCAACAATTGGACGGAATCGAGAGCGATCGAGCCAGAGGGAGATTTTAAGATTGAAGATTTGTTCTACTTTTTGTGCTTCCCCCCTCAACCCCCATGGGATGCAGACCGTGACGACTTGCGTGGACCGCTTGAAGCCAAATGCAACATGCTCCCACTTGTATCCACTCGGCCGGGACGCCGCTCATCGTCTAGCGCGGATGCTTCATCAGCGCGCTCCGCCCGACGAGTTTGCTTCCCTCTCGCCTCGTCGACTGGACTCGGGAGAGGTCACAGCGGCTAGAGCTTCCCCCTGCGTCGCGACACTTGCTGACGCGACGCAGCGCAGCCGCCGCCGCTGCAGGTCACTTCGATGCGGTCGGCGATGCATTCGGGGGGCATGGGGGGTTCTCGAAATTTGAGTGCCTGGGGGGGGGGGGGGGGGGGGGGGGGGGGGACCTCTGTTCTGGGCCGCCGGCGCGGACCGCGGCTTGGCCAGTTTCTACCAAGCACCGGCTGCCTTTCCTCTCTTCCCCTCCTCTCGCTGCCTCTCTTTTCCCACGCCCTACCCGTCTGTCACCTTTTACCGCCAGGATACCTTTTTTGCAAAACGTCTAAGAAAAAAAATCCTCTCGCTGCCTCTCTTCCGTTCTCCCACGCCCTACCCATCTGTCAACTTTTCGCGCCTCGCCCGCCCTTCATGTCCAACACCCGCCGTGCCGCGGCGCGCTTCAGCAGCGCAAGGCAAGATAGGCCACGGCACGGCTGCCCGTGCCGTCCAAGAGCTCGTACTACGAACTCCGTACATAGCGCACTGCGCTGGCCTCCCTACGGCATTGGCAAACAGAGCCCAAAGCCATCCCAGTCTAAAACGTTGTTTCGCGACTTCAAAGACAAAAAGTGAAACGGAGTCTATAGTGAGACAGAGAGGCCAAGACGACAGCCCAACAGCCAGACAGCAGCAACCAAGCCAAGCAAAGCCGATCCAAAAGAGCCCGGGGGCCAGGATCTGAAACGAGTCGCAGCCTCGCCAGCTTTGAGGAAGACGCGCAGACGCAGCAACAATTGCCCAACCTATTGCTCAGAACGACGGACGGCCAGGACCAAATTTCGGCCCCTCGCCCTCACTCCCACTCCCACGCTCTCGCTCCCCCAGTGGAACACCCACTCACTCTCACACTAGTCCTCACTCATCCCCAAACAGGCACGTGCATTGTGCATTGTCGCGACTGCATCCCGCACAGCACGCCCATTGCCAACAACTATCCTTCAACCTTTTCAGCACCACCATCACAACCAACACCAACACCACCACCACCACCACCACCACCGCCGCCGCCGCCATTGCCGCCGCCGCCGCCGCCCGCCGCCGCCACCACCATCGCCACCACCACGTCAACCATCGCCGTCCACTTTGAGACGCGAGTTGCGTCCCGCAACCTGACGAACTCCGCAGAAACTGTCATCCACGACGACCTCCGCATAAACTGTCATCCACAACGACCTCTGCAAAATCTGTCATCTACGAAGGCGGAAACCACTTTCCCTTTGTTTCTGATTCCTTAGCCACTCAGCCAAATGGTGACGCCGTGCCGGTCCATGTCTGCCTTTAGATTTGCGGCAAGCTTGGCAATGCCGCAGCGGCCCGAGCCGCTGTACCTGCTGCTGGTTCTGATGCTTCTGGTCAGCTGCGCGTCGAGT
>SZWC01023314.1:3244-16286 GCA_023375785.1 Penium margaritaceum | reverse complement strand
AAAAAAAAGGAAGGTCCCTCCTACTGTCCTTCCTTCAAAATTAAGTTCTTGTTTTTGTCTTTGTTTATTACTTTTTACCTTTTTTTGTGGCTTGAGGCCACCACCGTCGGCTGACGACGGAAACCGCTGTAGCTGCAGCCGCCACGAGAGTCGCGGCAGTAGCAGCAACAGCGAAGGTGGCTTGAGGCCACAGCCGTCGGCTGACGACGGCACTCGGTGCAGCATCGGCGGCACCGAACGCGACTTGAGGTCGCGACTTGAGGTCGTGATTGACGACATCGCAACCCGTCTGAGAGACGTGGCTCGATTCGCATCCCTCTACGTGGTTCTTTGAGCCAGCGGGAGCGAGTGTTTGGCACACTCGCCCACGCCACACTCTAGAGATGAGCACATTGGCGTGGCAGGGAGCGCAGCCGTGCCGTGGCTGGCACCGGCTCTGCATACGTGGCAGATGCCACGTCCACAGTGGCAGTTGCAGCCGTGGCACACGCCTCCGGCGTCCAACGGCTTTGCCTGCTTCTTTTGCGGCGATCGACACCATGGCTGGCGCCAGTGTCGCCAGCGCCCTGCTGGGTGGCGACCGCCCTGGTTACGGTCCCGCCCTACTTCACCACCCGACTCTGATACATCAGCTCATACAGTCGCGCCCCTCAGTGGAGCTATGGCGGTGGTGTACGCCGAGCTCCAGGGTCTGAAGCGCATGGTGCAACAACTCATAGACCATGTGATCTCTGAGCGAGCAGTTGCCACCGTGCCGCTTCACACACACTCGTCTTCCTTCTCGCCATCCTCACCTCCGTCGGTGTCATCAGCTGATGGTGCCAGGCCTCCCGACCTTAGCTCTACATCTGACACCCTACGCTCTGTGCTGGAGGCAGTTGGAGTCATCCCGACCTGTGACCCCTCCACTTCTGGGGTAGTCTCTTCGGCTCGCCATCGTCGTTCTCGGACTCGGCACACGAGGCGACGGATAGCACGTTTGGCGAGACGTGTGCAGGAGGTAGCAGCAGACGCAGCAGCGGCAGACGTCACCACGGAGCTGACTCCCTCCTCCCCAGTTGTAGGCTTGGTATGGCACCCCTTCACAGCTTCTACCAGTGCGTCGATCGAGGGGGAGATGGAGTGTCTGCCGACGACCACCGGAGAGTGCATGAGGGATGCGACAGACGGTGCTTCACGACAGAGCGCTCTCATTGAGGACGAGCCATCCGACGAGTGGTCCGACGTGGAGTCGGAGACGGACGAGACCACAGAGGCAGGTAGGGCAGTACCAGTGGATGAGGCAGTAGTAGCAGTAGCAGTGTCAGCCGGCACATATGGAGAAGACGTCCGTTCCGCTACATTGGTGACCACTGGAGTGTCGCCAGACGTCCAGGCAGTGGGTGTGTCGGCAGCCATCGACGTCGTGACAGTAGCAGCAGTTGCAGTCACTGCTACTGACGGGACGTTGGCAGTAGACGCGACTCTGGGAGGAGTCTCAGGTGACGAGATCCCCTCGTCTCCTGTCCACGGGTTGGTCTGTCGAGTCCCCACAGCTCCTGCCGAGGTGCCAGTCGTGGGGGAGATGGTGTGGCCGCTGACGACCGCGACGGAGCTCGGCATTGGTGATGCGACTGCTCTACAGCGCAGGATGATCGAGGCGGATGACGCCACACAGCAGACTCAGCTAGCAGAGAGTTCAGCGGGGGGAGACATTCGTTGTGACGGAGACTCTTCGTCAGAGGAGGATTGGTCCGATGCTGAGTCAGAGTCGGGGATGGAGTTGGTGATCGTTGATGTTTTGGCGGATGACGTGACGACGGCCGATGCCGGAGCTGCGCCCGACGATGCGTACGCTCCTGCATTAGCTGGTGTGGAGACAGCTGCCATGGTGCCAGGAGGAGCAGCAGGAGGAGCAGGTGATACAGGTGCTGATGCTCGGCCCACAGCAGACGTCCAGGTGGTTCTGGCAGATAGTGCTGGGAAGCAGGAGGAGGTGATTGACTGCCAGGTAGACCTCCTCGATGAGGACCAGTCGTCCGTCGTGGAGCGGTCGGACGCAGGGTCGGAGGCAGACATAGAGGCCCAGTGCGCTGCCGTTCTTGCAGTAGCCGCGGCTAGAGCACGCGATAGCCTCTCGGTGAGAGCAGACGTCCGCGTGTGCGACATGGAGGATGCAGAGCGAGCTGCAGACATCCGACACCCCGCTACCCTGACCGGTGTCGTTGACACCACGGCGGTTCCAGCNGGCGCACGTGCAGAGTCTCATGGCCGAGCTCCGGGAGGCCAGCAGCCGTTGGTACACTACAGATGCTTCTGCACGACAGGTTGCTGAGATGTGCATGGAGGATGTGCACACCCGTCTCGAGGCTGCGGAGTGGTCCCTACAGGATGCACGTTGGCGACGGGCGGACGCACAGCAGCAGGTGGACGATTGGTTGTGCACCAGGGGCTCGGCGTTTCTGCAGGGTGTATGGGTTCCCAATGACAGCGACGACGCTGCAGCGGCAGATACACCAACGGATGACGACGTCTGGCCACCTGACACCCGAGTGTTGAGTGTGTCAGCAGCAGCCAGTGACTCCGCAGCACCATCCCCTTCTGGTGCAGCTGCTACGGATGCGGACGCGCTCAGTGGTGACGACCCCCTGCCACCAGCTGGTGATCAGACAGCAGCCAAGTCGCCTATTGGCGTGGACAGCTTCCTATGCGACGAGGAGACGAGGATGCAGGAGGCAGTGACTTGCGCCGACGCGCACATGATGGAGGTCCACCATCAGATTCATTCCGCGACTGACCGCCTGCACGCCGTAGATGCGGCCAGCCGGTCGGCTGCCGCTTCAGAGCTTGTCGAGCTCCACACGCGCCTCGACGCTGCGGAGGCCGCGAGGCGATATGCAGCTCAGCAGCTGGAGGCCATACAACAGGGCATTGTTTTGGAGGAGGCCCTCAGCGCTGCACCAGTCACATCAGCAGATGACGACAGTAGTGACACTACGACAGCGATGACGATGACAGCGACGACGCCGCTCCGGGGTGAGGCTCTGTCCGAGCACATCCCACCAGCATCGTCGTCACCCTTGCTATTGCTGTGCAGGGGTATGTGGCCATGGGGGAGCCGTGCTCCCTCCTCACGGATTGTGTTGGGAGCAGCCATCAGCTTTGCTCGTACTGTCAGCCACTACAGTCCAAGGGGAGTGTTGGTGTGTGGGCTTTGGCCTGACACTCTTGTGAGGACAGCGAGGTTGTTTGGAGTGTGGCACGATGTTGTGATTGAGGTTATGCTGGTCGAGACCCGCGCACCTGGTGAGTTCCACCGGTGTGANTGTGCATGGTCGAGACCCGGGCACTTGGTGGGATGCACCATTGTCACGAGGAGACCCTGTGCTGTGGCATGCTTGATCGGTGCTTGTCATGATTGGTCCTGTCCTGTCCTTGCTCAGCCATTGTGGCCTTGACGGATGTGTCAGCCAGGGGGAGTGTTGGTATGTGTGGCTTCCACCCGTCACGAGCCACAGCCGTGGCAGCTACGGGTGTACCCGGAGCTGATGGTGAGCGGTGGCCGCATTGGAGATCGTGACGACCCGACAGGACTCCGGATCGTCCAGGGACTTATCCAGGAGCTACGACATGACAGATCCCTGATGCGGGCCCGACTGGCGCCGGAGCACTGACGGTTGGTGGATCCAGCCACCAGCAGCTGCCAGACGATTGTCACGACGTCCCGGGTGCTTGCTGGGGTGCTCTGCAGTTTTTCTGCAGGTGCTAGAGTTTTATCGGTGGACTAGCTCTCGAGCCCGATTTGCATGTTTTGCATTGTCCTTCCACCGATCGATGCCGGACTTGTGTGTGTGACCAGTCGTAGCGTCTGGCTCAAGATTCTGCATCTCTAGGTTCAGACGGTGTTGCGTTTGGATGCATGTGCGCAGAGTTGCGGCCAAAACAGTGGTTTTGAGCCGGTTTTTGGACAAACTAACACTGCCGCGTGCGTCACCCGCCGTGTGCCGCGGCAGGTATTTATGCTGTGTGCTTGTCAGTTGTCATCTCTCTCTGCAATTATATTCAGTTTGAGTTTCCTGACACTCTGTTCGTGTCCCAACCCAGATCCTTGCAGTTTTGTTTTTAACTTGTGACTGTTGTCACACGCTGACCTGGCGCTGACGCCTAGTGTCGCGGCAAGTGGTTAGGAAGGTTCTAGGAAACTTCTCACGGCCTTCCCACCTCGCTGAAGCGAGGGGTGGTTGCGCACCACCCCTCGCGTCAGGGAGGGCTGGCCGCCGGCCAGGTCCCTGCCGGCCGGCTGGACGGCCGGCGGCCGGCCAAGTGACCGGCCGGCCAGCCACCAGCCGCCGATCGCGGCCTCAGCCCGATCAGCGGCTGAGAGGCCACGAGGGCCTCGAGGGCGAGGCCTCGTGGCCTCGTGCCCTCGCCCCCCCTCACCCTCCTTGCAAACGAGCAAGAGAGGATGAGGGATAGGGGGAGCGAGGGTGAGGTCAAATTTGCTGGCGCGAAATCGCCAGTGTGCCTCGCACGTGACGATTTCGCGCCAGAACGACAAAACAAAACTCGAATTTTGTTTACAACGATCTTTGAACGTAAAACAAAAGGAATAACTCGTGCGAACACACGAGTTCGAGGTAAAAACCCCCGGTTTGGGTCCCAAAACCAGGGGTTTGGTTAAAAACGGAAATGGGCCTCCGGAGACTCGAAATATTCGAGTCTCCCTGCTCTGGGTCGTTGATGACGATTGCCCCTCAGTCTTGTGAAGGGGGTAAACCCCTAACGCGGACTGAGAACGCCACTATGCAAACTCCGACGACGACTTCCGAGCAAGAGCTAGAGACTCAGCCCGTTACAGTGGTTCTCAGAGCCAGAAGGCCCTCGCGACCAAGGGTTCGACGGAAACGGCGGCTACGACATAGATAAAACGCCGCCGGCAGCTACAAGCAGCAGCAGAAACGCCAGAAGGGACTACGGCATCTACACTTCACGGATTGAAGCGCCGTAAAGTGCGTTAGAGAGCTTAAAAAAATCTCTACTTCTGGAGACTCTTTCTTCCAGTCTCTCCTCACTTCCAGAGGGCTAGGAAGGATTTTGTGGGGCGGGGTGGGGAGTCCCCACCTTCAAAAACCACAAAATCCTCTCCATTTTCAAGGCTCCTTCAAAACCTCTTCATCCAAAAATTGGGACAGTGCCCCTCCCCAAGCTTAGGGACTCTCACGGCCTGAGACCACCCTAAAAAGAAGAAGGGCGACACCTTGGAGACTTTTGGCGGCTCCCCCAACGCCGCCGGCTGAACGAGGACGCCGCCAAGGGACGCGAGACGTGACAAGAAGACGCAAGAAGAGGCCAAGGAAGACCAGAAGACAAGAAGAAAAGAAGACAAGAAGAAAAGTAGTCCTCTTGTTCTAGACCTTGTACTTGCTTCTCTTCTTGCTCTTTGTCTTAGTTTTGTGAGCGGTACTCACACTTCTTGTTACTCCCTTGTATTTTGATTTTCTGCTTTCCTAGATCCTAGTTGCTACCAAGTGCTGTGAGTCACGGCCTAGGAGGACTAGTGTCTAAACCCACAACCTTGTGCCGACGTGGCGGCCTAGAAAAATAGAAATTTAAGTTGAATTTGCCTCACCGATCGTGAGAGCAACGTCTTAGGAGGCGATTCCTCCTCGTTGTGGGGTGATCCTCACAACGACCTTCACGTGCTAGTTGCACGAGTGACGGGATGGCAAGTGCCGGACCGTCTAAGGCCAACAAGGACAAGGTGGTGACGTTCTCACCACACGTCCTTGGCGGACTCCAAGTTTTGGGAGCCGCCGCCGCGAGCACGGTTGCCAACCCAAAGGCAACCGTACCGCCTAAGGCAACCGTGCCGCCTAAGGCAACCGTGCCGCCGAAGGCAACCGTACCGCCTCAGGCAACCGACGCCAACCTTGGTGACACCAAGAAGCATGCGGAGGGCGCAAAGGTGCTCGACAAGCACGTCGACGCGCACATGGGCGACCCCCATGCGACGGACGACGCGATGGAGGAGGATCTTCCGGAGGAAGACCCCGATGAAGAGCACGACGCCGACGATGGCGAAGGCTATGAGGATCGCGACCATCGCCATCGTCGTGCGGCGAACTCGAGCCGATTGCTCGAGAAGGAGAAGGCGCCTGCCACATCGCCTGAAGCTGCCGACGGCAGCGAGACTGCCGAGAGCAGCAAGGGCGCTGAAAGCAGTCACACGGGAAATTTCCGCGAGAATGAGCCGGACGACGATGCAAAAGCAATTCGCGATGGCCTTCGTAGGCTTGCGGAGTTTGCTGCTGAGGCGGCACGCCGACTAAAGATCACCACCGACGGTGGAGATACGGTACCACTCAGAGGAATGGGGGCGGACCCCCCTTCCTACGATGTGGCCGCGATGGGGCATGGCAGCGCCTACTCGAGCGTCGTCGCCGACGATAGTCTCCTCCGAAAGGTGGGACTCCTTGGAGGAGAGTACGCGAACCATACCCTCTTGCAGTGGGTAAGGGTGCACGGACAACGCGAGGCCCTGGAGGCTATCGCCGATGCTCTGACGACATCAGAGCTCAAGTTCGCGTTCGCCAACCTGCTAGCCCACGTCGGGCAGAGCATCATGGACCTTGACTGTGATCGCTAGCTGTAGCGCCTGGCCGCCCATGAGGCAAGACGCCGATGCAACGACCTCAACAAGGCGTTGCAGAGCGTGACCCAGGTGCGGATGCAGCAGCAAGCGCAGCGTGCCGCAGCTGCGGATGCCACTGCCGGTGGCAGCGACGACTTGCCTACCTCGACGACTTCGGGGTCAGTCATGAACACGTCCTTCCTCCACAGTGTGGAGATCTTCTGAAAGGGCGTGAAGCTGACCGACTGGCTGAACCACATGGAGCACGTTCTACGTGTCCACAAGGCTCCACTCAGCCAGTGGGGCGACCTTGCCACGACGCGGCTTGAAGACAAACTCTTCAAGTACGTGGTCAAGGAGTGGACTGCGCAGCACCCACACCTCGAGTGGCAGCCCATGCCGTGGGAGAATTTCTGCGTGATCATGCGCAAGAAGTGCACCCAATGTGAGGAGGCGCAGCGCGCCTTCCACAAAATCAAGGACTTCAGGCAGCTGGACAGCTCGCTCGAATCTTACTTGAGCGAGTTCACCGCAGTCGTGGAGGAAGCCGAAAGCTTCACCGAGGGCAATGGTACTCAGACGTTCAAGTACCCGGAGTGCATGCTGCTGGAGTACTTGCGTGATGGTCTCGCCAGTGAGAAGCTGAAGGACAAGACCACCACGACAGCCACTGGCCAAGCTTGGACAAGCTGGAGGGCGTTGCGCGACTACATGAGCGAAGTGTATTCGGCGAACCCGAAGCACTACTCTGATGCACGGCCNCCTTCCACAAGATCAAGGACTTCAGGCAGCTGGGCAGCTCGCTCGAATCCTACTTGAGCGAGTTCACCGCACTCGTGGAGGAAGCCGAAAGCTTCACCGAGGGCAATGGTACTCAGACGTTCAAGTACCCGGAGTGCATGCTGCTGGAGTACTTGCGTGATGGTCTCGCCAGTGAGAAGCTGAAGGACAAGACCACCACGACAGCCACTGGCCAAGCTTGGACAAGCTGGAGGGCGTTGCGCGACTACATGAGCGAAGTGTATTCGGCGAACCCGAAGCACTACTCTGATGCACGGCCAAACGCGCGTGCACAGCAAGGTCGCGACATGCACGTGGACGCTACAGGGACTGGTGGGTCAGCTGGACAGCGAGGAGGGGCCAAGGGCAAGCAGCCTACAAACCCTCCAGCCAAGAAGGCTGGCAGACACAAGGGTCCCAACAACAAGCGCAGCCGCGAGAATGACGAGCTGCAGGCGGCGCGTGAGCGTCGCAACGGAGCCTTCCACGAAGGGCTCTGCCACAACTGCATGCAGCTGGGCCACTTTAGGGCTCAGTGCCCTGAGGCTGCTGGTGGTGAAGAGGCCGCGGCGCTAGCTGCAGCAGCAGCACCTCGTGGGGATGGTGTAGGAGGAGGCCGCGGACAAGGCCGTGGACAGGGTCGCGGTCGCGGCAATGGGCCCGGCCGTGGTAACGGACAGGGCCATGGGGCGGGTTTTCCCCACCCCTGAGTGACGTCAGTGGGGACCACTCAGGGGTAAAACTGGATCACGAGTGTGAGTTCATGTTTTCAGACGAGGATGTTAAACAATTTGAGTTTTTGACGAGTTCAAATTTCTCTGTTGTTTTCTCCCCTCTCATTGAAGCTCATTCTGCACTTGCTGATCGACATTGCCCACTAAATCTTGCATCACCAGACGAGATGCATGACCAAACCTGCTTAGTGGTGGCGATACCAACCACTGTGCAAGAGTTGTGTAACATAGTGATTGAAGCAAACGCCCTCAAAGTGATGAGTTCAATCACATTCGTAGTACCTTTAGTCGACGATTTCGACCCAGTGAAATTCAAAGACTGGAAGGTACTGGCCGAATTCACACGTGCCCACAAGATGTGGACTCGAGTGGGTGAATCATGGGAGTTGCGACGCCCGTCATACAGATTCCGTATTTATCACAAACTCGGCTTACCGTCGTCGAGTCTGTTCACTCAGAAGAGTGGAGGCAACATGACGATGCAGTTCAAAGGACACCTAGCTGGTACTCCCGAGAACGTACTTGCTGACACAAGAGGGGACGACTCTTTTGTTAGCCTTGGCTTTACCTGTCAGGTTGGCCTGAAGTACGAGCCATCGAATGGCGCAGTTGTTGTCGGTGACAACCGTACGGTACCCGTGATCGGTACTTGTAAAGCAAAAATTTGTATTCAAGGGTACACACAGAGTGTCACGTTGAAGGTACTCAACCTTCTTGACCCGTTTGACGTGGTGCTAGGCGATCCCTGGCTCCGTGACAACAAGGCTCTAATGTTCTTTGAATCAAAGCATTTGATCCTCCGAAAAGGACAACGCCGCTTTATGTTGATTCCGAGTACGGAATTATCACCGACCCGACTTAAAGTCCATGCCAGCTTGTCTGCAATGCAGGTCAAGAGACGTATTCGACAAGGTTGTCGATACTTNCAGATCTCTATTGGCGGAGTTCTCGGATGTATTCCAAGACCCACCGGCTGGGCTTCCACCAGAAAGACACATGGGCCACACGATTCCGCTGCAACCGGAGGCGACTCCCATGTTCAGACCCATGTATCGCCTTAGTCCAGTAGAAAGGCGAGAGGCCGAATGCCAAATCAAAGAGTACCTTGCAAAAGGATGGATCGAGCGAAGTAGCTCGCCGTACGGTGCGCCGATCCTTTTTGTGAACAAAAAGGACGGTGGTTTACGCATGTGTGTGGATTACCGGGCGTTGAACAAGCTGACGGTGAAAAATCGATTCCCCTTACCGCGGATTGAGGACCTTTTTGACCAACTCCAAGGCGCAAAAGTATTTTCGTCCTTGGATTTGTCTCAAGGGTACCATCAAATCCGCATCACGGAAGATGATGTGCCCAAAACCGTGTTTCGAACGCACATGGGACACTATCAGTTCCGAGTGTTATGCTTTGGGCTTACAAATGCCCCGGCAACATTCCAAGGAGAAATGAACCGAATGTTCGCCAAGCAACTCGGACAGTTTGTCTTGGTTTACCTGGATGACATCCTGGTTTTATCCAAATCAATGGAAGAGCACATAGAACATATGCGCGAAGTTCTCGTAATCCTTCGGGAACAGAAGCACTATGCGAAAGTGAGCGAGTGCAAGTTTGCACAAGATGAGCTCGAATACCTCGGACACATCGTCGGCAAGGACGGCATCCGTGTTTACCCACGAAAAGTCCAAGCCGTTGTGGACTGGCCACGCCCCAAAAATGTTGGGCAGATTCGGTCTTTCCTCGGCCTTGCAAACTACTTTCGACGGTTTATGCAAGGGTATTCGACCCTGGTAGCACCGCTAACCAGGCCCACGCAAAAAGACGTGCGTTGGGAATGGACATCTGATTGCGAGAACGCTTTTCTCAAAGTCAAAGAGCTTCTATCCACGCCGCCCGTCCTAGCTCTTCCGGATCCATCGCAACTATGGGAGGTTCGATGTGATGGGTCGGTAGTAGGACTTGGAGCCGTCCTCATGCAGAACGGTCACCCTGTTGCGTATGAGAGCCGAAAGCTCATCCCCGCGGAAACGCGGTACACGACTGGGGATCAAGAGCTCATTACGGTTGTACACGCTTTCAAGATGTTGCGTTGCTACCTCGAGGGTGCTGAAGGGGGTGTGACGGTCGTGACCGACCATAATCCATTGGTATTTTTCCAATTGCGACCGAACCTGTCAAGACGACAGGCGCGTTGGAGCGAATACCTGAGTCGATTCTCGTTCACATGGGGATATCGGCCAGGACGCATCAATGTGGCCGATCCACTAAGCCGACTGCCTGTGGAAATTAAAGCAACCACCGAGGTCAGTGGGTGTTTTATGGCCATTGCAATAACAACCGCACAACCACCAGATCCTCCTGCACCTCTGCGGCAACCACCACGAGAGATTATCCATTACAACGGTTTTGTAAACAGGATCCGGATGGGATACTGTGTGGATTCTTGGTTTCAAGACTCTCGAAATCTGGACAAGTATGGCTTGGTGGAGGCCGCAGGAATCTTCAGGCACGGAGAACAAGTTGTTGTGCCAAACTCGGGAGACCTTCGAGCAAAGGTTATCTCCCAGTTCCACGACCCGCCGGTCGCAGGTCACGTGGGACCCCGAAAGACCGGACAAGCACTCTCGGACCACTATAGGTGGCCAGGGTGGAGTGTCGATGTCCGTAAGTATTGCATGACATGCGACCCATGTCTTCGGAATAAGGCTAGTAACAAGAAGCCTGCTGGACTCCTCCAGCAACTTCCCATTCCTGGGACTCCATGGGAGTGCGTCAGCATGGACTTCATTACTGGCCTTCTAGACACGGCCCGTGGCCACGATGCAATACTAGTGGTTGTGGATCTTTTGACGAAGATGACACATTTCATTCCTACAACCACTGACGTGAACGCAGAGGAGACCGCTCGTCTCTTCTTTGAGGGCATTGTAAAGTACCACGGCTTGCCGTTGCGCATTATCTCCGATCGAGATCGAAAATTCGCTAGTAAGTTATGGCAAAGGATGCACGAATACTTCGGTAGTGAGTCGCAAATGTCGACAGCATTTCACTCTCAAACTGACGGACAAACAGAGTGCATGAATCGCACTCTGGAGCAGATGATCCGCATGTACGTGGACCTGCCATGCATGATTGGGACGAATTCCTAGCACCGGCAGAGTTTGCGGTGAACAACTCGGTGAACGAGTCTACACAGTTCATACCGTTCGTGTTGAACAGTGGTCGGCATCCAGTGGTACCCTCTTCATTAGTGAAGAGTGGGAGTACAGGAGGGCAGTTCCTTCTGCTCAAGCCTTTGCCGAGCGCATCGACTCCTTGTTACAGGAGGTGAAGGGTCACCTTCAAGCAGCTCGGCAGCGACAAAAGGCATATGTTGACAAAGGTCGTCGAGAGGTCTCGTTTGACATCGGTGACAAAGTACTGCTTAGCACTAAAAACCTTCAGGTGAAGTCGCCAGAGGCAAGAAAACTTCTACCGAAGTGGATTGGGTCGTTTCCCATTGTGGCACGCATCGGGCCAGTGGCATACCGATTGCTACTTCTGCCGAGTATGAAGATACATGACGTGTTTCATGTAAGCCTGCTGGCTCCATACACGGCAGAAGGAACCGTTCAGCCACCGCCCGCAGTCCTGGCTGCCGACGGCCAATACGAGGTCCTTCGCCTACTCCAGCACCGAGAGCGTACTCTTCGGTCGCGCGTTGTCAGGGAGTACCTCGTTCATTAGGCCGGTTGTGGACCTGAACATAATTCATGGGAGTCCGAATCTCGGTTGCCCACAGGGGTGGTCAACGAGTACTAGAGCGAGCTTGCAGCTGGCACAGATCGACACGTGGCAGGAGGTACCACCTGAACGCGGAAAAGTGAACAACATTCCCATAGGGCAGCATTCATGGACAGCGACCATAGGAGGTTGGGGACGCCCAACAAGGTTGTCCCGCGGACGCTCCAGCCTAAAGGGGGGAGGCCGCTAGCCGTGCTGACCTACAAGCTGCAACTTAGGTCTAAGTACCATGCACGTGTTCATGTTTAGCTGGTGATTGAAATTATTAATTTTCTTTCACAATGTTGATGACTCACTGACTGACAATCCTACTTGTTGTTCATGAACCGGGACGGTTCATAATAAGTGGGGAGGAATGTAGCGGGAGGGCCGGTTCGGCCCTCCCACCTCGCTGAAGCGATGGGTGGTTGCGCACCACCCCTCGCGTCAGCGAGGGCTGGCCACCGTCCAGCTCGCTGCCGGCCGGCTGGACGGCCGGTGGCCGGCCGGCCACCGGCCGGCCAGCCACCAGCCGCCGATCGCGGCCTCAGCCCGATCAGCGGCTGAGAGGCCACGAGGGCCTCGAGGGCGAGGCCTCGTGGCCTCGTGCCCTCGCCCCCCCTCACCCTCCTTGTAAATGAGCAAGAGAGGACGAGGGATAGGGGGAGCGGGGGTGAGGTCAAATTTGCTGGCGCGAAATCGCCAGCGTGCCTCGCACGCGACGATTTTGTGCCAGAACGACAAAACGAAACTCGAAGTTCGTTCACGACAAACTTCAACGTAAAACAAACGGAATAACTCGTGCAAACACACGAGTTCGAGGTAAAAACCCCTGGTTTGGGTCCCAAAACCAGGGGTTTGGTTAAAAATGGAAATGGGCCTCCGGAGACTCAAAATACTTAAGTCTCCCTGCTCTGGGTCGTTAATGACGATTGCCCCTCAGTCTTGCGAAGGGGGTAAACCTCTGACGCGGACTGAGAACGCCATTCTGCGAACTCCGGCAACGACTTCAGAGCAGGAGCTAGAGACTCAGCCCGTTACAGTAAGAAATCACATTATACTTATGGGAATTGTATATACTAAGATAAAACAAAAGAATGTGTATATGTGTGTGTGTGTGTGTGTGTGTATGTGTGTGTGTGTGTGTGTGTGTGTGTGTGC
>SZWC01023313.1:19629-32279 GCA_023375785.1 Penium margaritaceum | reverse complement strand
AAAGAGAAACATGGGTGGGGGGACGAGGGGGGGGGGGTTGGGGGAGTTGCTTGTGGGCAAAGTCTGTGCAGGGGAAGTTCTTCTACATCCCAAGGGTTGGGGGGCTTGAGTCGTTGTACACAAATGAAGCCCTCGCTGTTGTACGACATGCAGGTGCTGAGGGGAGGAGGTTTGGAGACTTAGAAACCTGGGAGGTTGGGAGCCATACACTTGAAGTCTTTGGAGACAGGAGTTGTATCCAAAATTAACCTAGAGATCTGGGTGTAGCAATGTTGGTGGCGAGTCCATGGAGCTGCGCAGCTGGTAAGAAAGGGGGGTGCAAGGCATGATTTGTATGCAAAAAGAAGGATTAGAAAGACACAACTTTCATCATTCTTGAAAGGAACAAGGTAGAGGCTAAGCTTCGACCCCCATCTGATAGGAACATGTTACCAGAATTCTAATAACTTGGGAGAGATGGAAGGTTGGTGTTCAACATAAGTGGAGCAATGTGGTTCTTGGGTGTAAAGGGTAGGTGATCATGCCCTTCGGGAAAAGTGAGTGGAAGGATACGAAATGAAGAGGGATGAAAACATCATGAACACATTGGATTCAGCAAGTGCGGATGTACAATTTGTGAAAGGAAATGAGTCGTAGGGCTGGGTCCAAGACTCTTGCAAAGTGGCCAAATGAAGTGTTTAAGAGTGTGCACCAACAGGCTTGAACAAGAAATTTGGGGCCTTCAAGTCTGACCCACTAAAAACTGCTGGCTCTTTTCTGGGCAGACTCTGTTATAATCACAATGAATTATCAATTCTCGTCAAACCCATCATAGTGAACACACATATCATGAGCGTCTGCAGTCTCTTTAAAATGTAACATCAACCAACAACTGAAAAAAAAGTGCCATCATTTCATGTAAACAATGCTTTAAAAAAAGTAGCACGGGTTGGAGTCGGGGTGATGCTGCAAGAGAGGCAAGGGGGGCGGAGTGGCGCGTCCGCAACACCATTTGCAACGAGCTTGCTAACATCTTCCGGGAGCATCGCCTCACCGTCCACGTTGAGCCAGTGCAGGTGTTGCCGCTGCCCGGTGGCCAGTGTTTCTTGCGCCCGGATCTCACCCTGGCTGACCACGTGGCCGGCACCACCTGGGTTCTAGACGTGACCACCGCGGATGTGCAGGGACAGCTGGCCACCTGGCCGGGAGCCGCCGTGCAGGCAGCTGAGCGGGACAAAGAGGCCTTGTATGCGACGGCACCGCGCAGGGGACACTTCCTCCATCCGTTGGCGTGGGAGACCTATGGCAGCCTGGGAGATGAATTCTGGACCTTCCTCTGCTGGCTGACACAGCTCTGTCTCACTCCCGGGCCCCGCCAGTGCTCAGCTGAAGCTTTTGAGCACTCGGCCAAGCGGGCGGTGGCAGTCCTGGCCCAGCACGCTTCCCTTGCCGGCGCCCGAGCCCAATGTGCTGGCATCCGCTACTACACTGCCTCTTACTCCCAGTTCCGGGCCCCTTGCCCGCAGCAGGTCGTGCCAGTTGCTCGGCGCAAGCGTGTGCGCCAAGCCTTGGCACTGTCTGACTATGGGGGGCTGAGCCCGACTTTGTTGGCCTCTAGCTTGCATGCCCACCTTCATCTGCCGTTGGTGGCAGCTTTCATGCCACGTAATTGTGCAAGTCCGTGGCGGCTTTGCATGCTCCCTTTTCTTAATGCAGCTCTTTCAAAGAAAACAAAAGTAATGTGGCGGTCGTGCCATATCCCTTTGGTAGTAAATGGCCACAGAGTCAGCTGGATTGCATTCTTTCCACACTACCATCCACACCATGCTTCTGATGGAAACTGGGGCAGCCCTCATGGAGGTGATCAGGCTCACCAAGAGCCGCCTAGGCAGGACCAACTGTTTGTGAGAGGGAGTTGCAAGTTGCACAGACAGAAGTTATTGAAGCGAGTTTAGGTTTGCAAAGAACAAAAATGTCTGAATCAACTCTTGATTAAGAAAGTACATTAGCACAGCTTTCTAAAAATCCTAAGTACGCCTCATTTGGCACATGGATCTGAAAGAACGACTCTGTCAAAGTTCACCTCCTAGCACACTCCAAGCCTAGCGGGATGAGCGGCAGTCACACTCTCACACAAGAGAATTACCATCCCTGCCATGTGCACAACCAACAATCATGGTGGGGACCTTCCTTGAAGCCTCTTGAAGGTCCTCCTGCCGCTTTTCTACCTTGAAGGCCGCTCCAAACCTCCCTGGCCAATAATTGTGGCCGTCATTGGTGCTGGTAGTGCAGGAGCCGTCACTTGAACCGGACCCATTGCCACCAAACCTTGGAAATCCATGTCTCCCTCAAACAGACTCTGAATTGAGTTCAATAAAGTGCTACAGAACCAGCAACCCAATTTGGTCACCTTTTTTTGCACCCCCATATCCAGCATTCTCCCACTATGCGAGAACAAAAATCACACAAGTCCACACTGTCCTCTCAGCTGCTAAAAGTGGTGCACTGCCAGCGGCTTTGTCAGGAAGTCTGCCAGCATCATGCTTGAAGGGCAGAACTTGATCTGTACCACCTCCTGATGGAAAGTGGGCTAGCCCTCAAGGAGGTGATCAGGCTCACGAAGAGCCGCCTAGGCAGGACCAACTGTTTGTGAGAGGGAGTTGCAGGTTGCACAGACAGAAATGACGGAAGCAAATGTAGGTTTGAAAATAATGCAAAAGTCTGAATGGACTCTTGCGTGAGAAAGTAAACTAGAACAGCTTTCTAACAAGCCTAAGCACGTCTGATTTGGCACATAGAGCTGGAAGAACCACTCTGTCAAGGTTCACCTCCTAGCACACTCCTAGCCTAGCGGGATGAGCGGCAGTCACACTCTCACACAAGAGAATTACCATCCCCGCCATGTGCACAACCAATAATCTTGGTGGGGACCTTCCTTGAAGCTTCTTGAAGGTCCTCCTGCCGCCATTCTACCTAGAAGGCCGCTCCAAACCTCCCTGGCCAATAATTATAGCCGTCATTGGTGCTAGTAGTGCAGGAGCCGTCACTTGAACCGGACCCATTGCCACCAAACCTTGAAAATCCATATCTCCCTGAAACGGACTCCGAATTGAGTTGCGTAAAGTGCTACAGAACTAGAAAAAAAACATTCTATTCACTCTTGTGACCTGATGATTTTTGTCGAGCAACCCACTTTGGTCACTCTTTTTGGCACCCCATATCCATCATTCTCCCACATTGCAAGAATAAAAATCACACAAGTCCACACTCTCCCCTGAGCTGCTGAAAGCGGTGCACAGCTAGCGGGTTGGTTAGGAAGACTTCTGGCATAATGCTTGAAGGGGAAAACTTGATCTGCACCACCTGCTTCGCCACAAGTTCGTGGATGAAGTGATTTCACAAGTCAACATGCTTGGTGTGGGCGTGAAACTGTGCGTTCTTGGCCAAAGCAATGTCGCTCATGTTGTTACAGTAGATTGTAGTCGCTGTGGTCTGCTGCTATCCAAAGGCTTGTCAGCAGCTCACGCAGCCACACGGCTTCCTTTGCTGCTTCACTCAAGGCCATGTACTCATCTTTGGTGGAGGAGAGGGCGATGCACTCTTTTTTCTTGCTCCTCAAATCGATTGCACCTCCCCCGAGTACAAACAGGAACCCACTGGTCCACCTCCTTGTGTCCAGGTCACCTCCTCAATCTGCATTGCAGTAGCCAACGAGGATGGGGCTGTTGTTGCCGTTGAAGGTAAGGCAGAGGCTGCTGCTGCTGTCAAGGTAGCATAGCACGCGCTTGACCACCTCCCAGTGCGGCACGCCCGGATCAACGCAAAAATTGCTGAGCACTCCCACTGCTTGGCTGATGTCGAGGCACGTGCCGACTACTGCATGAGGCTCCCAACTCCTGCTTGGTATGGCACTGCTTCCATGCGGCTGCTCTCTTCCATGCCGCGGGGAGTCTGCGTCATGCTCAGCTTCGCTCCCACTTCCAGTGGTGTTGCGGCCTTGCGCGCTCCTGCCATGATGAAGGGCTCAATGATGTCGCTCACGTACTTGCTCTGTGACAGCTCCAAAGTCTGCTGCTGCCGGTCGATGTTGACCTGAAGGCCAAGGTAGTAGTTGAGCTTTCCCATGTTTTTCATGTCAAAGCTTGCAGCAAGGGACTGCTTCACATCGTCCAAAAGAGACTTGGAGTCACGTGCAATGAGCAGATCATCAACATAGTGCAAGGTGAAGACCTGGCTTGCCTCTTGCATCTGCCCATAGACTGCATGGTAAGCTTCACCACGCACAAAGCCAAGGCCAACCAGCAGCTCATCCATCTTGTGGTACCATGCTCACGGGGCTTGCTTCAGGCCGTAGAAGGCCTTCACAAGCTTGTACACCAAATCCTCTTTTCCCTCCATCACATACCCCTCCGCCTGCTCCATGTACACATCCTCCTCGAGGTCACCATTCAAAAATGCACAAGTCACATCCATTTGGTGCACCTCCCGGTCCATAGCAGCAGCATGAGTGAGGATCACTTGAATGGATGAAAACTTTGCGACAGGTGCAAATGTCTCATTGAAATCCACACCCTCAGTCTGTGCATACCCCTTTGCAATCAACCGTGCTTTGTACCTGAGCACCTTACCATCCGCACCACGGTTGCGCCTGAAGATCCACCAGCACTCGGTCACTCGGCTGCCATGTGGAGCTTCCTCAAGGGTCCAGGTGCCGTTTTTCATGAGCGCACTACACTCCTCGTCTGCCACGCCACACCAATCTGTCACTTTGGCACTGCGCATGGCTTCAGCAAATGCGGCTGGGTCATCGGTGACTGTGAGGAAGAGAAGCACGAGGTCAGATGACTCCGTTGGTGGTGGAACGGTGCACAGGTTCACCAGCTCCTCCAGCGGCCTCTGTTTGCTTACGAGGCGCTTGAATTGCCTCAGTGGCTCCCCACTATCCTTTGTACCTTTGTTGATGCGGGTGTATTGTCGTGGCAACTGCTCTATGTTGCTTTGTTGCTTCTCCTCATCAGATTTGGCTGCTAGCTCCTTCACTTTCTCAGCTCTCTTGACCTCCTTATCGTTACCGCTGTCACCGCCATCTTTCACATCGTTCTCTTCTGCTACAGAAGCTTCTCCCACTTCAGGTACAACTGCGGGAGCAAGTGGAACTGCAGACATGGGGCTCCAAGTCCAGCCCTTTACGTCCTCTTGAAAGACCACTTCACGGCTGTGGATGATCTTGCGTGCAGCGAGGTTCTAGAGGCGGTATCCCATGGTATCGTAGCCAAGGAAGGCTGCCTTCACTGACTTTGCATCTCACTTGTTACGGCTGCTGGTAGGCACGTGCACGAATGCGCCACACCCGAAGACTTTCAGGTGCGTCACTGTTGGCTTGCGTTCTGTCCACGCCTCCTCTGGTGTCATCAGCCATACAGCGCATGTGGGACTCCAGTTTTTTACGTACACTGCAATGTTGACTGCTTCCACGCAGAAGGTTGGTGGGAGCTCCGCATCTTGGAGCATGGTGCAAACACGCTCCATGAGTGTGCGGTTTGCGCGTTCAGCCACACCATTCAGCTGCGGTGTTCCAGGTGGGGTGACCCCCTGCTTAATCCCGTGACCCTTGAGGAAGGTGAAGAAGTCATTGGAGAGGTACTCTTGTCCACCATCGGTGCAAAGCACCTTTAACCGCCTGCCACTCTCATTCTGTCCAGCAGTAATCCACTCCTTGAAAGTATCAAAGCAGGCATCCTTGCCAGACAAGAAGGACACCCACGTCTTCCTCGACCTGTCATTAATGAACGTGACAAAGTACAACTTGCCAGACAGCGACCGTGATGGCATGGGACCGCACAAATCAGAGTGAACGAGTGAGAGAAGCTCAACCGCCCCTTTCCCTTCCCCCTTAACAAGAGCGCAGGCTTGTTTGCCTTCAATGCTGCTCTCACAAGCCGATGCACCAGGCTGCTTCACCCCCTTTGGGCTCCAGGCCACAGACAATCTGCTGCATGGAGATGATGGCGCCAAAGCCGAGGTGACAAGGCCGGCGGTGCCACAGGCTGATGTCGTGTTTTCCCTCTCTCAGCGCCAATGCTGAGTCGGCTTCCTTCTCCGATGCCACGTAGAGGCGGTAAAGACCATCCTCCTTGTTTGCTTTTGCAAGCACACTGCCTGCACGGGCAGAGATGGTGCCGGCCCCGGAACATGGAGCACCCCGTTCACACGACGTTCCACGTGCTTACCCTCAACGGAAGGACAAAACACAATCTCACCCTCCCCAACCGCCATTTGCACATGATTGTCCCCCATGTACACCCGACAAGGCTCGATGGCGGTGTAGACGTTGAACCACTCCTGGCGACACGTCATGTGCCGCGTGGCTCCCAAGTCAATTATCGAGAACAAGGCGGTGTTGTCAGAGACCTGCAGGACCCGAATGGTTGTCACAAATCCACTCTCCCAATCTGCTGCATTTGTGGAAGCGTCGAAATGCTTTCCTCCTCCAACTCCAGCCGCAAGGTCCGCCTTCTTCTTCCGGCATTCGCGCATCCAATGGCCCGGCTTCTTACAGTAGTGGCAGTTCCCCTTCTTCTTCCCTTCTCCGCCGTTGCCCCGAGTTGGTGCAGCACCACCCCCATGACCAGAGTTGGTGATGAGAGCGACGTCCAGTCCGCTTCCACCCTCCTCTCCCTTGCGCCGCTCCTCCTCAAACAGCAGGCTCTCCTCCACATCGTTGAGGTAGAGCTTGTCGCCGTGCTTTTCTAGGGCATCAATGAGAGGAGTGTAACTGCTAGGAAGGCCAGAGAGGATGGTTAGCATGAGCACATGCTCCTTGACCGGGTCCTCAANTGAGAGCGACGTCCAGTCCGCTTCCACCCTCCTCTCCCTTGCGCCGCTCCTCCTCAAACAGCAGGCTCTCCTCCACATCGTTGAGGTAGAGCTTGTCGCCCTGCTTTTCTAGGGCAACAATGAGAGGAGTGTAACTGCTAGGAAGGCCAGAGAGGATGGTTAGCATGAGCACATGCTCCTTGACCGGGTCCTCAACCGCAGCAAGCTGGTCAGAGAGAGACTTCACCATGTTGATGTAGTCAATCATGGATCCAGACTCATCCGTCTTCATACTGTGAAAGCAACGACACAACTGCATGTTTATGAGGATTGACTTGGAAGCATAATTGAACTCACGATTTCTCCAAACCTCCTTTGGCGTGAGGATGCCACGGACAAGGAGTTGCTGCTGTTTGGCGAGGTGGAGGTAGATGGTTGCGAGGTTGAGGTCACGCCTCTCGCAGTAGGTACGGGCCTCGCCAGGAGAGAGGGAGCTATCTGCTGGTTCCTTCTTCTTCTCATCCACCTGGCTCCACAAACCCTTCTCCATCTGCACCATTTTCATGTTGTTGCTCCAGTTGAAGAAATTCTTGCCTTTGATCTTGGCGATGTTGACGTCGGCCACAACGGAAGCGGATGTCGCCATACTAGTGCAACGTTCAGCACACAAATGATTCTCTCACAGAACAGGGTGCAAGGAATGTCTCTAGGATGAGACAAAGCCTTTTTCTAGCTCTAATACCACTTATGAAAACTGGGGCAGCCCTCAGGAAGGTGATCGGGCTCACCAAAAGCCGCCTAGGCAGGACCAACTGTTTGTGAGAGGGAGTTGCAGGTTGCACAGACAGAAATTACGGAAGCGAATGTTGGTTTGCAAAGAATGCAAATGTCTGAATCAACTCTTGATTGAGATTTTACCTTAGCACAGCTTTCTTAAATGCCTAAGTACGCCTCAGTTGGGACACGGAGCTGCATGAACCAGTCTGTCAAAGGTCACCTCCTAGCACACTCCTAGCCTAGCGGGATGAGCGGAAGTCACACTCTCACACAAGAGAATTACAATCCCTGCCATGTGCACAACCGATCATCTTAGTGGGGACCTTCCTTGAAGCTCTGTGAAGGTCCTCTTGCCGCCTTACTACCTTGAAGGCTGCTCCAAACCTCCCTGGCCAATAATTGTGGCCGTCATTGGTGCTGGCAGTGCAGGAACTGTCACTTGAACCGGACCCTTTGCCACCAAACCTTGAAAATTCATATCTCCTTCAAATGAACTCCAAATCAAGTTCCATAAAGTGCAACAAAACCAGCAAAACATCCTCTATTCACTGTTGTGACCTAATTATTTTTATCCAGCAACCCACTTTGCTCACTTTTTTTGGCACCCCCATATCAAGCAGTCTCTTTGCTGTCGGCTTACCAAACCTGGATGATCCGATGGTATGCCAGTTCCCCGATAATCACTGATTGTAATTTAGAGATCCAGGGGACAAACGAGTACAGAAAGGCTTATCTACTTTCAAAGCTTTGTCCCACTTGCTGATTTTCCTCTGAGTGTGTAAGGAGGAGGCAGTGGGTTACAATCAGCAGGATTGAACTTCCAGTTCTGTGATGGAAACTGGGGCAGCCCTCAGGGAGGTGATCAGGCTCACTAAGAGCCGCCTAGGCAGGATGAACTATTTGTGAGAGGGGGTTGCATGTTGCACAGATAGAAATTACGGAAGCGAATGTAGGATAGCAGAGAATGCGAATGTCTGAATCAACTCTTGAGTGAGAAAGTGCATTGTCACAGATTTCTAACAAGCCCTTATATGCCTCATTTGGCCGAGGGAGCACTGAGATACACTCTCTCAAAGTCTGCCCTCTAGCACACTCTCCTGGCCTAGCGGTAGTCACCTTGTCACACAAGAGAATTATGTCTCATACCACTTGGACGACCAACAATAGTTGTCTGCACCTTCCTTGAAGTCTCTTGCAGGTCCTCCAACCATCTTTTCTCCTTGAAGGCCGCTCTCAGCCGTCCTTGCCTATAATCTTGCCGCCTTTTGAGCTCTGAGTGCTCAGGTTGTCACTTGAATCTGACCCATGATCTCCAAACTTTGGAAATCTATATCTCACTCAAACGGACTCCGAATCGAGGTCCGTAAAATGTGTTGGAACCTGTGAAATATCCTCTAAGAAACTGTTATGCGAGATGACATTTATTGAGCAACCTATTTCTGTCACTTTCTGGCACTCTCATATCCATCTTTCTCCCACTTTGCAAGAATCAAAATCACACAAGTCCGCACTGTCCCCTGAGCTGCTGAAAGCGGTGCGCGGCAATCGGCTTGGTCAGAAAGTCTGCCAACATCATGCTTGAAGGGCAGAACTTGATCTGCACCACCTGCTTTGCCACGAGCTCGCCAATGAAGTGGTACTGCAGGTCAATGTGCTTCGTGCGGGCGTGAAACTCGGCGTTCTTCATCAGAGCAATGACGCTCATGTTGTCGCAGTAGATGGTGGTGGCTGTGGTCTGCTACTGTGCATGGCTTGCTAACAGCTCATGCAGCTACATAGCTTCCTGTGCTGCTTCACAAAGGGCGATGTACTCTGCTTCATAGGAGGAGAGGGCAACACACTCTTGCTTCTTGCTCCTCAGCTGATTGTACCTCCCCCAAGCACGAACACGAACCCACTGGTTGACCTCCTTGTGTCCAGGTCACCTGCCCAATCTGCGTCATTTTAGCCGATGAGGATGGGGCTGTTGTTTCCGTTGAAGGTGAGGCAAAGGCTGCTGCTGCTCTCTAGGTAGCGCAACACCCGCTCAACCGCTTCCCAATGCGGCATGCCCGGATTCGCGCAAAACTTGCTGAGAACTCCCACTGCTTGGCTGATGTCGAGGCGCATGCCAACTGCTGCGTACATGAGGCTCCCAACTGCTGCTTGGTACGGAACTGCTTCCATGCAGCTACTCTCTTGCCTTCCGTGGGGAGTCTGCGTCATGCTCAGCTTTGCTCCCACTTCCAGTGGTGTAGCGGCCTTGCGCGCTCCTGCCATGTTGAAGCGCTTAATGATGTCTCTCACGTACGTGCTCTGCGACAGCTCCAAAGTCTGCTGCTCCCGGTCACGCTTGACCTGAAGGCCAAGGTAGTCACTGAGCTCTCCCATGTCCTTCATGTCAAACCCGGCAGCAAGGGACTGAGACTTGGAGTCAGATGCAATGAGCAGATCATCAACATAGAGCAAGATGATGATCTGACTTGCCTCTTGTGTGTGTCCATAGACAACATGGCCTGCTTCACTGCGCATAAAGCCAAGGCCAGCCAATTGCTCATCCATCTTGTGGTACCATGCTCGCGGGGCTTGCTTCAGGCCATAGAGGACCTTCACAAACTTGCACACCAAATCCTCCTTTCCCTCCATGACATACCCCTCCGGCTGCTCCATGTACACATCCTCCTCAAGGTCATCATTCAGAAATGCACAAGTCACATCCATTCGGTGCACCTCCCAGTCCATAGCATGAGCAAGTGCGAGGATCGCTCGGATGGATGGGAACTTTGCGACAGGTGCAAATGTCACATTGTAATCCACACCCTCAGTCTGTGCATACCCCTTTGCAACCAGCCATGCTTTGTATCTGAGCATCTTACCATCCGCACCACTATTGCGCTTGAAGATCCATCGGCATCCGATCACCCGGCTGCCACATGGAGCTTCCTCGAGGGTTCAGGTGCCGTTCTTCATAAGCCCACCACACTTCTTGTCTGCCGCGGCACGCCAGTCTGCCGCCTCGGCGCTGCGCATGGCTTCGGCGAATGTGGCTGGGTCATCGGTGAATGTGAGGAAGAAAAGCTCAAGATCAGATGACGCTGTTGGTGGTGGAATGGTGCACAGGTTCACCAGCTCTTCCAATGGCCTCTGATTTCTTGTGAGGTGTTCGGATCGCCTCAGCGGCTCCCCACTGTCCTTTGCACCTTTGATGATGCGTGCAGACCGTCATCGCAGCTGCTGTACATTGTTTTGTTGCTCCTCCTCATCAGATTCGGCTACTGACTCCTCTTTCTCAGCTGCCACCACCTCCTTGTCGTTACCACTGTCACGCCCATTTTCCGCTCTGTCCTCTTCTGCTACCGGAACTTCTCCCACTTCAGGATCAAGTGTGGGAGCAAGTGGAATGACAGTCATAAGGCTCTAAGTCCAGCCCTTCAAGTCCTCTTCAAAGACGACATCGCGGCTGCGGATGATCTTGCCAGCAGCGAGGTTGTAGAGGCAGTATCCCATGGTGTCGTAGGCGAGGAAGGCCGCCTTCACCGACTTTGCGTCTTGCTTGTTGCGGTTGCCACTAGAAACGTGCACAAGCGCCAGACTGTTTTCCTGCTCCCAATCCAGCCGCAAGGTCCGCCTTCTTCTTCCGGCATTCGCGCACCCAATGGCCAGGCTTCTCGCAGTAGTGGCAGTTCCACTTCTTCTTCCCTCCTCCGCCGTTGCCCCTGGTTGGTGCAGCACCACCCCCATGACCGGAGTTGGTGATGAGAGCGACGTTCAGTCCGCTTCTGCCCTCTTCTCCCTTGCGCCGCTCCTCCCCAAACAGTAGGCTCTCCTCCACATCATTGAGGGAGAGCTTGTTGCCACACTGGTCCAGGGCAACAATGAGAGGAGTGTAGCTCCTAGGAAGACCGGAAAGGATGGTTAGCATGAGCACACGCTCCTTGACTGGGTTCTCAATCGCAGCAAGCTGGTCAGAGAGATACTTCACCATGTTGATGTAGTCAATCATGGATCCGGACTCATGCATCTTCACAGTGTGAAAGCGATGATGTAGTTGCATGTTCATGAGGATTGAATTGGAAGCATAAGTGGACTCAAGGTTTTTCTAAAACTCCATTGGCGTGAGGATGCCACGGACGAGGAGTTGCTGCTGTTCAGTGAGGTGGAGGTAGATGGTGGCGAGGACACGGTCACACTTCTAGCGGTAGGTACGGGCCTCGACAGGGGAGAGGGAGCTTTCTGCTGGTTCCTTCTCCTTCTCATCCACTTGGCTCCAGAGACCCTTCTCCATCAGCATCATCTTCATGTTGTTGCTCCAGTTGAAGAAGTTCTTGCCTTTAAACTTGGCGATGTTCACGCCGGCCACCACAGAAGTGGATGTCGCCATGGTAGTGCAACATTCAGCCCACAAACAGCTATCTCACAAAACGGGGTGCAAGGAATGCCTCAAGGATGAGAAAAAGTCTTGTTCTAGCTCTGATACCACTGATGGAAACTGGGGCAGCCCTCAGGGAGGTGATCAGGCTCACTAAGAGCCGCCTAGGCAGGACCAACTGTTTGTGAGAGGGGGTTGCAGGTTGCATAGATAGAAATTACAGAATCAGATGTAGGTTTGCAGAGAATTCCAATGCCTAAATCGGCTCTTGAGTGAGGAATTGCACTGTCATAGATTTCTAACATGCCCTTACATGCCTCATTTGGCCTAGGGAGCACTGAGATACACTCTGTCAAAGTCTACCCTCTAGCACACTCTCCTGGCCTAGCGGGATGAGCGACAGACACATTGTCACACAAGAGAAGTATGTCTCACACCACTTGGATGACCAACAATCATTGTGTGCACATTCCTTGAAGTTTCTTGGAGGTCCTCCAGCCACCTTTTCTCCTTGAAGGCTGCTCTCAGCCGTCCTGGTCAATAATCATGCCGCCTTTTGAGCTCAAAGTGCTCAGGTCGTCACTTGAACCCGACCCATGATCTTCAAACTTTGGAAATCCATATCTCACTCAAACGGACTCGGAATCGAGTTCCGCAAAAGTGTGTTGGAACCTGTAAAACATACTCTAAGCAACTGTTATGCGAGATGCTTTTTATCGAGCAACCTATT
>SZWC01023313.1:8096-19216 GCA_023375785.1 Penium margaritaceum | reverse complement strand
ACTCTCCCAAAGCCAGTGAGCTATACTGAGCTTTGGAAATTGGTGGGTAGAAGTTGTTGTACACTTTTAACTTTTTGGTTGCAAGTTTTAGAGCAGATTCAGTTGAAGAAAATGTGGTACATATGGCTAGGCCGGCATGTAAGGGAGTTCCTGACAGGGATAAAATCAGTACGACTAATACCATGGTATACCACAGTTTTGTACTGCGGTCTTGCAGTAGAGTGGTACCAATGTTTTTTTTACAGTACTGGTACAGTGTCATTACTCACAATGAGAGGTACCCCTCTTATATATTGCAATGTTTTACCGCAGTGCTGTAACATTGTCTTTTTTAAATGGAAGCAAACAAGGTATGACCGTGCAGGTATTGTCCATTTCTAGCTTCTTGTTTAGTTTGACATTGGATTTTACTGCATCATCACAAAATTCATGCTATGATTTGTGCGTTCTAACATTGCATTGTCTTACTACTAGTTTTACAAGCATCAGTGTACCGTGTACCCAGTAAACTTGGATTTCCTGAGATTTTTCCTGGTGCCACTGGTAACATGGCACCGGTACCAGTATTAGTATTGCAGTTCAAGTACCGTGGAACATGAGTACTGCGGTGCTCAATACCTATACTTTCCATCCCTAGTTCCTGATGTCCACGAAGTACCAGCTGCAGCATCCCTCATTCTATGCCACTGCTTGCATGGCTGGCGATGTACCAGCAGTGGTGCATTGCCGCTAGGACTTGGTGGCTGAGGGCATTGGTGTCTTTGTGAGATGGTTTGGGCCGGAATTCAACTGAAAATTCATAGCCCTGAGGCAGGAGAACCACTTGGTGAATACAGCTGCATTGCTTCGAGTGCCCATGAGCTATTAAGTTCTGTGAGGATGAATGGAAGGCCAGTTTTGATGTATTGATGAAAGTTTCAAAACCCCAAAAGAGAAGAAATTGTATTTCCACTGACAACCATGCAGGGTGCTTCTGTGGTGATAGTCACACAACTGTCACACGTAACAAGTATATCTTATTTCTTCTTGTACCTTTATTCCTGAGCTACTACCAAGCTTTTCTTTTACCAGTATCTGGCCAGGAAAGAAGGGGCCTTCAAGTCAGAGAAAAGAAAAGAACAGGGGAGTATTCAATTTAAACTTAACTTTCCAAAAATCTTTGTTGTCTTTTGTTTTCTACACAAAAACCTCAGGGGTAATGGATTGGAGGAAGTGCAGGGATCATGTGATGGTTGAGAGGCCATTCATGAAATTGCTTAGAAGCTCAAAAACTCCAATTATCTGTGCACAACAAGAAGCATCTGAGCCACCTTTCACAGAACAATGATCTCAATATCTTGGAAGTCAGTTAAGATGCCACCAGATGAAGCGAGTTCTCCAAATAAATTGATTCTGTGCATCCCACAAACGAGATTCTTGGCTTTGATTTTGTGGCAAAAAGTCAAACACTTGACAGAGGACTTCATTGATGTAACCATGTGGCACACCGCACCTCTTCAGTACCTCATACGTGAGCTGGTGGGATGTTACTTCGATGTTTTTCAGGCACAGTAACATGTGCTTAAATATTTCCTGTTTCCGGATTTGAACATTCCAATTGTTTCTGCCAATGCATCCTCCATATGCACTTCATGGTACGTTGATCATATGACAAACTTTTTGCAAAAGGTGGAGCTGGATGATGCATGGAGTATGCCCTACTAGAATGTAATGAGCTGCTAATCTGCTACAGAGAACCTGTTTGGGATCCTGCAGTTGACACACATTTTCCACTTTACCTCCTTCTCACAATTTATGACCATGTTGTCTCACCATGCACACACGGCAATGCTGATGATGCATCTATTTGGTTCCATTCACTTCAATCAAAATCTTCTTCTTTCAGATACATTTTTTACAATGTTGAGCATCTTAAGGAAAAGTATTGGAGGCATGCGCGGCACTGAGCTGTTGCTGGAACTCAAGTTTGGGTGTCCAGAGGGAGCAGTATCTCCATTCCTTCCTCTCCCTTTTCCAAACATGAAGTTGGGTGGAAGCCTTGTACAGCAGCTGTGACGTTGAGGTTGACGAGAATCACAGAATCAACAGCATCAGCATGGGGGAGAAGTGGTTTCTGCTCCTCACCCATGAGGAGGAGCAGGCCAACGCCGACATAAAGAAAAACATCTGGGAATGCAACGGTGCTGGGACATAGAAGATTGAAATTGCAGATGGTGGTACTGGGATATGCATGGCATGTTGCATAATGGCAGCTGCAACGGATCCAGACCCCATGCAAGAGGTGCTTGCACAGTCCAAAGGGAAGCATTGGGATGCAGCTATCAAGTCATAGCTGGCACCTTTTGCTGAGAATAACACGTGGGATCAATGGACCAGTCGAAAGATGCCAAGGTCATCACATCCAAGTGAGCCTTCAATCGAATTACACCAAGGAGGGTAAAACTGGAGAAGTACAATGCACGGCCAGTGGCAATGGGGTCTGCAAAAAACAAGGACAATCACTACAATGAGATGCATGCCCCCCCTGCCAAATTCACAAGAATCCTCGTGATCCTTGCAGTGGCAGCTTTGAGGATGTGGAGCTAAACCAAATGGGCATCAAAACGGTGTTATCCAGTGGCATCCTCAGCAAGGATGTTTTATGGAGCTGGGGAGGGGATAGATGCACTGGAGGGGAAATTTTGCAGGCTGCGCAAGTCACTGTACAGGCCAAGAAAGTTTGCCACCGTACTGGAACTAGCAGATGCATGGTTACATGGCAGAGCTCAGCTTTAAGCACTATGAATCTGATCACATCTCATTCTTGTGACATGAATTGTGTCTCCACTAGATTATCGCACTCTACTTTGATGATTTGATCTTTAGTTCCTCTGACTTGCAGGCTCTGTAACAGATCAAAGAGGAGCTGATTGGCAGGTTCTAGGTTACTCACATGGGAGAGCTGGAATACTACCTTAGAGTGAGCATCACACAGAACTGGGAGATATGCATGGTTGAGGTTGTGGAGATCAAGTACGTGGCCAAATTTCTCAAGTGGTACATTATTGACTACTAAAACAACTTGTGACGTGAGTGCGGCAGTGGCGCCAGAAGCAAAAGAAGGGCAGGAAAACGTGGAGGGTTTGCCGTACAATTCAGCATTGGGCAGCCTCATATGGGCCATGGTGGCAACTCGACCTAACCTGGCCTACGCAGTGGGTCAAGTAAGTAGGTAGGTGTCCGGTCCCAGGATACTGCATTTGGAGGCATTCAAGCACATCTTCTGCTACCTGCAGGTGAAGAAACACACGCACCTGAAGTTTGAAGGCAATGCGTGGACCAAACCCTAGTGCCTGGTTTGCAACACGGATGCAGACCATGCTGGAGACATGGATGGGAATTTTTCCACCACCAGCCATGTGTTCTTCCTCGTAGGTGTAGCAACCTTGTGGTACAGCAGGAATGTGTTTCCATTTCCACCAGGAAAGAGTGATAGAGATTGAGGCAGCCCTCAGGGAGCTGATCAGGCTCACGAAGAGCCCCTAGGAAGGACCAATTGTATGTGATAGACAAGTTGCAGGTTACAAAGACAAAAACACGGAAGCATGTCAAGTTGTGTCCAGAGGCAAATGGCTGGTTTACTCGTGGATGAGAAAGTGCATTAAAACAGCTGTGTAAAATTTTGAAGTTCGCCTCGTTTGGTACATGGAGCTGGAAGAACCACTTTGTCAAAGTTCACCTCAAAGCACACTCCTAGCGGGATGAGCGGCAGTCACACCCTCACACAAAACAATTACCATCTTTGCTATGTGCACACCAATAATCTTGGTGGGGACCTTCCTTGAAGTTTCCCGAAGGCCCTTGTGCTGGCTTTCTATCTTGAAGGCCGCTCCAAGCCTCCCTGGACTCATGTTATGGCCTTCCTTGGTGCTGGTAGTGCAGGAGCCATCACTTGAACCGGGCTCACTACTTAAAAACCTTAAAAATCCATATCCCCCTCAAACGGACTCCAGTAAAGTGCTACAGAACCAGGTAGACATCTTCTACGCATATTTATGCCTGATGATTTTTATCGAACAACCCACTTTTGTCACTTCTTGGCACCCATTACATCCATCAAAGTGGAGTACATCACACTGGCAGAAGCGGTCAAGAAGGCAGTGTTGCTTTGCAGGTTGTTTGGAGGTTGGGCATGCCAAAATAGGAGCCATCAGTTTTGAGGAGGAAAACACCAGCTCCATCTTGCTGGCCAAAAAATTGATGAAGCACCAATGAACAGACCAACATTCATTATCACTACCCATGCAGCATGGTGGAGAAAGTACAGGTGGTGGGGCAGCACTCCATCGCTGAGCACATGCCCACAGGCTGTTTGACCAAGGCGCAGCCTACAGACCGGCACATCATTAGCCTGGAAAGCCTCAGCATGACCAGCTATGATGGGCTTGCGCAACGTAAGATGAACTGGAGGGATTATGGAAGAGCTGGCATGGAAGGGGAAGAACGTTGAAGACATTGCCCCTCTCTTATGGCCAGAAGAGTGGAAAAGATACTGAGGCCTTTCCTGTTCTCCACAGTAATCCAAATCAACTGTCGACTCTTGTAATTCAAGCAGGAAATCGAACTGGATCAGTAGAAACTTGAATTGCTTGATTCCGTTCAGAATTGAGGAAGTTAAAGGCTCTCAAAGCCGACGAGGGATTTCGGCATTTTTCAGCAGTCGTTTCCGTTACTGAATGAGTTTTCCGGATTGCAGCTTCAAATTACACTGCAATGGATGGGCATCAACCTCTGCCATCAGATCTTGTCGCAGTAGAACAAGCTGTTATTACAGGACCTGGCCAAAATCTGGGCTCGAAGCCCGCAGCAGTATGGTTTGTTACTCAGGGATGGTCAAAATTCCAGCTGCAAGTCCGTGGACAGGTCTCAAACCCGTCAAACCCCATCGCCAGAATCAATAATCAAGGTATCAAGGCACCTATAGAAAGTACAGGGTACACCAACATCATGTGAAAATGGACCTGCACCTCCAGTTAGGTGTTTCTCATGTGCATAGAGGCACCGTGATGTGATGACACCACATGTACCATTACTCTGCATGAGGTGGATCTGGTAGGATTGTGACCTGTGCGTCGACAAGCATAACATTATCTAAGTTTTTTCTGAATCACGTCTCATTCGGTGGATTGGAAAGCACCTGACTAGGCTTACAAAAAAACAAAATCAACCCCAGCTCTTCGTGTTTTTTGGCGTTGCTTCTTTTTACCAGAACTCTGTTAACATATTGTGTGGTGACCAGAAAGTGCATTCTACATCTCACATTGCTGCTCAAACCGGTCATGAATATCACAACACAGTCATGCCACATTAGAACAGTACTTTCAGAAAGAAGTGGCATTTTTGAGGGACTTATCAAAAATAGAAATTTTTTATCTTTTAGCCACAACATTTTCGTACATTTCAAGAGGTAGGTTGGTGTCATCCAAGATAGTTGGTGAACTGATCATGGAAGATCCCTCAGTTTTCATATGGCTTCCAACCATCATGTAATGCTTTGTAACCCTACCAATTGATGAGATACTCAATTATTTTTCCTCATTTTTGGTGCCCAAGGATTTCCTCAATCACATCATCTATCTCCTTATCCACTTGCACAAGTTCTGGTGAAGATGCCTCTTTGCTAGGGATGCTCTTGCTGGAGGCCCTGTACAACATGAGAGTGCTGATATGAAAAATCGGATGTGCGGGCATACTTTTTGGCCGGAAAATCTTGGTAAAGAAATGTTTCCTTACATCCTTAAGGTGAATGGGAAGAGCCACTTTGGCTTGAGCTTTGCATAGCCATGTTCTTGGATCTTGATCTTAATGGAGCTAAGTAGTACGTGATGCATGACATTTCATCTAGCGTCTGCTTAATGCGTATATGATTCTTTCATAATCACCAGTTGTGTAATCTCAATGGTTTAAGAGCTTTGAGGCTCCTCTGATATACTATAGATGTCTTTCCATTGAACATCTTCCCATTTTGTACCTTTTTCTTGAACTCTGCAACCTGAATTAGTTCTTGGAAGTTAACCCTAAACACCTCAAACAGAATATCAGCATTGATGGTGGAGGTTTCAGAATCATATGCAAGCTCGGCTGTTGGTAGCTTAAATGCTGATTCAGTTCCGTGTCGCCCACATAAGTTGCATATCAGTTCCTTGACTGTCTCCTCAGTTCAGCTTGTTTTCCCATGAGTATGAGGATGAAAATCCATCGAAAACTGTGTCTCAGTGATTTAACAAGTCATATTCTCTCACAAGAATCTGCTTGTGAGCCTGTCATTCCTGGTGCTTGCAATCGTATGTGGTACACCATGCAGGCGCACAGCATGATTTTGGAATTGTCGTGTAATGTACTCAGTGGTAACAATTGTTATTGACATCAGCTGTGCCATCTTGGAGAGGCACTCCCTGATTGATAACTATGTTGAAACCCTCGGTGTTGTGGTAGACCTGCCTCAATTTCTATGAATGTTTCAGACTATGAATGTATTGGAAACATTAGTGCTTGATGTAAACCCAGGGGTTTGCTCCATCTTGGCTTATATTTTTGACACTCGTTAAATGCAAGATGGTGCAATTTGCACTCAAGAAAATCCATTCATTGAGTTTGTTGATGGCTCAGATATGGCTTTCACATATCTTTATGTGTGATGTTTGGTGTAGAAAAAACATTGATAGAATTCTAGGTAGCGCAGATACGTCCTTCCTGCCCGCAAAAAATCTCACATGTCCTTCTTGTGCACAACAATGTTTAGCATGTGGTTTGCATGACATACTCACAACAGGCTGCTCTTCACTACCGTTGAATTGGAGGAGAATGGAGCCAGTTTTCAATTGGAAAAATGTGTAGCCACGTTATCTTGAAACATATGGTTGATGCCAAGACCAGAGCCATTCTCATATAAATTCACACATCTTCTTTGTTGTTTCCTCGTCCACTTGGTCTTTCTTGAGTGAGACTGGAGACAGGCCCTCACACTCTGGCATAATTTTGTCAAATTGACGGTGTTGGTTGTAAAAAGTTTCAAACACTTGGAAGAACCAAAAACTAGTGGACAGTAGCTAATCAGAAACTGATGTAACTTTTCTTGATCCTATGGTGATATGTACACTGGCAATGATGTTGCCTTCAAATAATTTGAAAAAATGAACAATATATACACATGGAGACTTCACTATTTTCTATTACATAGAGGAATTTTCTTTTTGGTAATGTGGATGGGTGATTGAAGCCCTACCCAAAAACCCTATTTAATCAAGGCTTCATTTCAGTCTCTTCATGGCCACTCGTCGGATATGTTCCCGTGAGAATCGGTGAACCTCCCCACTTCATGCCAATTTGGTGGTCAAGGCGGGAGCTCTTCGGGAAGTTGATCGGCAAAATTCCTTCCAACTCCATCATTAGCAATGCAAACTCCTCTAGTACTGCTCCAAAAAAATTCAATGCTGTTGCCAGTGAGGCTGATGTGACTGGTGCGTCAATTGATGCACTTTCTCCCTCTTTTCCAGATTCAACAAAGGAGATTCATGCATGACCCTGTTTCATAGATTTTTCTTAGCCTCATTTAGAAGTACTGGCTTGCTAGGTCTTCGGGTTTGGGCTGCTGTACTATCCGCTCTTGCTTCCACCTTTGCTGCTTCCCATACAGTCAATTTTATGTCAATAACTCAATTAGAGGCAAGTGAAGACTTCTACCTCTAACAGTAATGTAGACCACTCCACAGGTCTAGTCTATTTGTGGATTCTGTCAGTTCAAGAAGTTTTATTCCAGGAATTTTTTGCGAATGCACACTGGACAAAATCTTGAGATCGTTACGTCTTGCAGTTGTCTAGTTTTCCTTTAAGGGTAGTTCTCTTATCCAACCATTTTCTTCAGACTCTCCTAGTTCGGTCTTCACAATCAACCTGCAAACTATGGCATGACTTGCTACTTTCCCTAAAAAATCAGATTTAGCTTTATTGCCAATGAAATGAGCAAGTCCCCCCTTGCACACTCACCAGTGTTGCCGCTTGGTGATTTTCTTATAACATTTTAACTTTGCAATCTACTGAAACTTTTTCCTCACTGCAATGAGCTGTGATCTGTTGACTCAGATTTATCTGATTGGACAGGATATCTCCCGTTTACTCCTGCCCACAGATCTCACCTCATCCAAAAGTTCTACATTTTTTCCCAATTTCCCCCCTAATTGGTGCTGCGACAATCCCACAAAGAGGAACCTAAAAACCTGCATATATCCCACGGTTTTTGGTCCTATAGATTGATGATGCCCATCTCCGTAAGAGTGGATGTGTCCAAAGGCAAAAACTTCCCATAACCACTACATGCACTGTGGGTCTGGGATGACCAACATGTTGATTCTTGTATCTAAGAATTGTATATGGCACTCTCTATGCGTTCACCTTCTGCCACAATTTTTGTACAGTCTTGTTCTTTTATTTTCTCACCAGATCATAGGTTTTAGGCCTTTGGAGTGAAAAAAGAAATCATGTCGGAAAATGTTCCTGTTAATGATTATCTCCTGAAACCTTTTCATGTATTTTTTGATGCTTGAGTACAGAATTTATGTTCGGAGTTTGTACAGTGCATCTGAAGTTTTATTCATCCATTCAAAATGTGTAAGAATTTCTTGAGAGAAGTTTTTATTGTATTGAAATTTAGTCAAATATTCTTTTCACGTTCAAATCCTCTCCTTGAGAGGTTGTACTCTTGCGCTTGACGATCCAGGGCTGGTCTCGTGAGCTGTTGATTGGAGTTCTCTAGTCTCCCACTACCATAGCTTTCCTCTTAAGTAGACAACTAACTCAATGCCACGACATGCGATAGAAAGTCATGAGGTCATACTTCTTTCTTTATTTTGACCTATGTAGCACTGAATTACACCTCCAAACTGGTTATCCACATCATCATTGTTGGATCTTTAGGAAGATTCTGGGGATGGCCTGATGGATCTTGGGTTTACTCAAGAGTTGTGAGTTTCTATTGGTATGCATTACTTCATGTGCTCGTGGATTGCAAAGTTCCTCCATCACTGAGTTGAGCTGCTAAATCAGATGGTTCTTGAGGGCCTAGAGCACTTACAGCTTCTCTCATACATCCTCTTATACTCATGCTCATCAACCCATGCCTCCCATCGGTGCTTTGAGTGTCATCCAGGCGGGCAGAGGTAGTGGCAAAGGACGCACTGAGCCCAACAGATCCATCACCCGTTTTGTTTTCGAAGTTTTTGCTTTATTGAAATTCATCTGATAGCCTATGAAAGATGATGCCCTTGCTGACTGAGGAGTATCATGCATTGCAAACTGCTTTTCCATCAATTGCCAAAGTTTATACCAGTTTCCACTGCTTCTTGGTGTGTTCACTCGCACCATTCACCTTCCACGCAGCAAGGTTAGCAAACTTCTAAATGGCAGAGATTCATTGAAAAAATGCCAAAAATGAATTCATTGGCTGCCCCTTCATCACCGTTGTGATCTGATACTAAGTATCATGTGTAGTGAAATGTATGCAGTTTTCAAGCTGCTATCAAATTGAGAACACCTTGGAAAAGTTGGATACCTTCTTTATTTCAGGTTACTAACATGTGTACTTCAATGAGAAGTATTGGAAAATATAAGCACTTACAGAAAAGTACTGAAATTCAAATGAGGCATACTTGAGGTCTTGGGCACTTTGTGGAAGTGGTGCATGAAAAATTGTATGGTGAGTGGTCGTTTTGAAAAACTCTGTGGAGAATTCAGGGGGAGCCAAGAATATCAAGGTGCTTGTTGAAAAAAGTCTGACACAGTTAAGAAAGTGACTGAAATGTATCCAAATATTGAAATAATTTGTGAAATTCCTGTTGAAACTTCTGGAAAGTGGTAGAATCTTTCAGAAACTTCTCAAATGGAACACAGAGATTTGTGTCTTTGCACATGAGTTTTTGGTTTTCTCACCCTTCACTTGAGCCTCCCCATCTATGCTTGAACAGTCTTGGAAGATAAGGAAGCACATCTACTTCTATGCATTTCCATAAGTCAATGCATGTAAGAAGGTGCGCTTATGTAGCAAGAGGGCCGTTTTGGCCCTCCCACCTCACGAAAGCAAGGGGCTGGTCAATGGCCACCCCTCTCCATCACGAGGGCTGGCCGATGGCCATCCACTCCCTGGCCGCCAGCCAAGTGGTGGCTGGCTGGCTGGATATCTGGCATCCATTCAGGTGACCGGCCGGCCATCTGTGTTCAAGTAGCAAACATTGTTACTTCTTTGTAAGCACACCTAGATTAGTCTTACTTTGTTAGTGCACCTAGATTAGTCCTACTCCCTGTAGCCTGCTTTGCGTGTTGTTTCCTTCTGTGACATGGGTCACGCCGGTTGCGTGTTTCTGGGGTTGCGCTCGGTGTTTCGCTTGAGTGGGTTGTGTGCACTACGTGTGGTTTGCCACGCTGTGTGGCAAAACATGCAAGCAGGGCAATGCGGTCCGATAGGAGTCAGCATGGCTCGCTCGCCTCTCTCATTCCTTCACAAAAAAATTCAATTATCCTCTCGCTCCCTGTTCTCTGCCTAACTCCCGCCTCGATCCCCCTCCTCTCACGTCTCTCGAGAGCTGTCCCCTCACAGCTCTCGAGAGCCCTCCCCCCTCACAAAACTGAGAGCCGGAGTCAGCCCTGCGGCTAAATCCCGGCGTATCCCTTCACAGTCACCAAGAGCCACCCAGCTCTTGGTGGTGGCTAAGTGTCAACCCAACACTTAGCATCCCCGTCTCCCCCTCAGCCCCTTCTATTCAACATGGCATCAAGCCCGTAAACGGGCCTGGTCTCTTCCTCTGCCACTTCTGCTTCTGCCAACCCCGCAGTCGCCGCCGTCGACCGTCGCTGCTGCCATCTCCGCCGCCGCTTCCGCCGCCGCCGCTCACGCCTTGCCCGCCCAGCCCCGTTGCCGTCTCCGCTGTTGCGGTTCTCCGCCCTCACCACCCGCGCTGCTCTCCCTTGGCCTTTGCCCTTGTCGTACCAGCTTCAGCACTTGTCGGCCATTCCTATTCTCACCCCACCAGGTCTGCCCCTTTCCGGGCTTCCTTGTCGTCCCCCCCCCCCCCCCCCCCCCCCCCCCCCCC